>CAJNSZ010000272.1:89870-132694 GCA_905329745.1 Rotaria sp. Silwood2 | reverse complement strand
ATTTTTAAAGCCTAGCTGCGAAGAAGTATTTCTACTTCATGAAATCCTTACTCATATCTCTCTTCATACTATTTATCTTGACAAAGAGGACTATATATCTCGATGTGGACGATCTAACCCCGCCCCAAGTTTTCCAGCGTCTCTTGTATAGGTGTACTGCATGCTGTAAGCAGTTAGGCTTTAAAAATTTTCAAATACAGTCTGCTACTTATGTTAAACCTCAAAGACAAACTACAGCTTATATCTAGGCTGAAGACCAACTATGGTCAACTTTGCTGCGTAGAATGATTGCATTGATGTGTGTATAGATGTCCGTGTGAATAGAAAACCCTGCACTCACTCCGTACGACCACACGAACAAGAGTGGATTTTGGAGACTGATCCTCATTTATTTCTTTTTTTGAACTGAAGATCACTTCCAATATTCTCCATGAATCGACCCATAACATATTTCACCAATAGAATTCACTGTGCAGATGGAGAATATGTCAATAAGAATCAAAAATACTATTCATGCTTAACAGAATGAAGACGAAATGACAATTGTGATTGTTTTCCTGAAAATAAGATTGAAAAAACAATTCATATAATATAGAAAAACATAGTTTGTTCAAAACATTTCGATCAGCCTTCATCTTCTCATTCTTCATCAAATGGGCTTTATTCTTTTATCAAAAACTCTCAATAATCTATGATGGATTAGCCAGTATTAGCAACAATCCATTGAAGAAAGACTAACGAAGGTGATCTATTTTTAAAGTTGTAGCGAAGACAATCTTTATATAAACACTTGTTTATTGATTCTTGGTCTCGTTCGAGACACCATTCTGATTTTGAAAATCTACCATGATTGTTCTTTCTCTTTGGCGATGAAAACCTTGACTGTACTCTTTTCGATTGTTTTTATCATAAGAAGCAAATAAAATGCAAATCAATGAATTCTATCTACCTCATCTTGCCTGACACGAAAAATTATTCTGTCTATCTAAATCTTTTTATACCGTAAGAAACGTTCTTTTTTTTTTAGAAAAACAACTTCGACTGTGCTTTTTCTTCTATTGATCAATAGGACATCGCAGTTGAAGAATCTAAATCATCAATCATGACGAAGCAGCATGATAAGTGATACCCATCTCATTCAATTAGAGAAAAGAGTTCAAGATGTTAAGATCTCGTTTTGTCTGTGTGCTCGATTGTTGAAAATAGTTCAACTTTAGGGAATAAATGTCATGCTTCAGAACATGGAGATAGGATTAAAACGTGAAGAACATCTTAGGGAACTAGAAATGAGATCGTGTGAGTTTGTTTCGGAATTTTTAATTTGAAGACTCGATCAAAAAAAAAATAACTGTGAGTAGGTATGCTCGAGATGGGGGTTAAAAGATGTGCAAAAATGACTAAACCAATCGAACGAAACTATTGGTGAAAAAACGTGAAAGTGAATTCGAATGAAATAGATTGTTCGTCTATTGATTAATCTTATTCTTGTCTATTTAGACATGAATCATTGCTGGAATTAATATCGGTATGAGAAAAAAAAATGATCGTTTGCAAATAGATTGAATATTTTTCTTTGATCATTTCTTAGTTTCAATTATTCTTGGAAGTCTATCGAACGAATATCTTCTAATGTTTATTATAGCCAAGACTTCTGTGAAATCTTATGCGGATCTTAGCTTGTCGTATTTTCTGCCCCGTTATTTGAAAGAAAAAAGCCAACTTGTTAAATCAAGTTCAAGTACTAAACTGCTTAAATCAGCGATCATTTCAGTACTTTGTAATGAATATGGAAAAAGCGTTGTATTTATCTGAGTAATTAATCACATACAGTGTCAATATATTGCTTTAAACAAAAGTTTCAGATGAGCGATGTTGCACTTTGGCGTATAGTTACTTACAGATATTTCATAGGAAAGAAAATCTTTGTCAAAGACATCAGCAGATCAATATGATTCTTCTATATGATTTTGGATGAAATCAGATTGCTAGAGAAACTAATAAAAAAAAGAAATCGATTGTATGACTTTGATCTGTGAGAAGTACCGTAAGTATGAGACGGTTTCTCCTTGAAGTAAAGGTCAATAAGAATAATGTTGATTACGTTGATTTTTTCTTCGTTTTATACGAATGAGTGATTCATATTGTCCTGTTGCATGATTGTAGTATCTTGGCAGCAATTAGCTAGAAAAATTCTGACTACACACCTGAGCTGCAAACAAGTAGAAATCGAATGAATACGATGAATAGAAATGAGATATATTGTAGAAAAATTATTTTTGAAATGTAGACTTATATTCTATTTGTTATGTTCATGGGAAGAATGAGATGTGAAATATGTATTCAAGTAATTTCTTGTTTCAAATCAAATAATAGAATGAAAATTATTCAACGAAAAGAAATTCAAATATTATTATGTTTCACAGCTCTGAAACAGTAATATTGCCGAAGAATCTAATTAACTCTTATCAAAAGCAAAAACGTCATTCTATTATTGATCAACGCGAACAATATTTACCAGTGCATTTAATAGAGCAAACTTTGATTGATGATGACAATTATATTGTTGTAAAACATATCACTATTGACAGTGGTAACATCATTGGATGCATCAATCATTTTCAATATGGAAAAGTTAACTTTTTCATTCAATCATGTGATAAATATTGTTATTCATATTCTCTAACAAGGACACTCTTGCTCAATAACCAAACTTTCAAAGAATTTTAATTTTTCTTCATTGATATAACATATAAAGGCGTAGAATATCTCGCCGAAATCCTCAAAATAAAGTTAATATTGAATTATTTAACATTTAATTAAATGTAAAATATGATTGTGGAATTGAACTGTTAATTGATTAGATGATTGATCATTGTGAAGCTCTTCAGTAATTTAGTCTTTTTCAAACACAATAGTGAACTATTGAACTATTGATGTTTTCGTCAATATGTTCATACTCAATCAATCTCTAAGATGCTTCGACATATGAAACTGGAGTTTGCCTTCACTAGAAAAGGTAGAGATTTGAATAAAGCAAGCCATTAAATAAATGGTTCTATCTTAAAGTAGTTATTATGAAATGTGTTGAAAAACAAAATATTGAATTTTGTCAGAAAGATAGTAAAATACTTTTTTTGTCAAATTGATTATATTACTTCAAATAAAAGCCGAATTTATATTTTATTAGTTTCTATCGAATATCAGCAAATGGAAATGGCATAGCTTTTTTATAGAAATAATCGAATAAATAAAAAATTTCAAAGACAGTATCAAATCATTAACACCGTGTATCAAGAGATCCTTGCTTTGAAGACATAAGAAAAAGAATTTAAAAAAAAAATTGTTCTATTCAGATTGAAAAGGAAAAAAAATTGATGTTTATTAATGCAAAGCAAAGGTTATTCTTCTATTGTGTTGTACAAGCAAAGTATTGAAAGACTTTTCGACATTGACATCGTGGATTCAAAGTTAAATAATATAGAGATAACAAGCAAAATTTTAAATACTTTTTCATATATCATTTATTGCTTTGTTTTTATTTTAACTTTTGTTCTTTGAAAAGGTCCAGATTATTAAAACATATAAATCATTTTCTTTTTCGATTAACTAATCAAATGAGCGATTTGTTCCTGTTTTTATAAGAAAAAAGAATCGGGAACAAATAAAAATAAAAAAACTAATACAAATGCCACTGTCATCCGTTATTTTACAATAGAAATTCGACATTGAGAAACTTTTTTCCTTACACAATAGGGGTGGTGCATTAGAATTAGCATTGGCATTTACTAATACTAATGCTAATGCATTAGCATTAAAATTAACCCTAATGCTTTAGCATTAATGGCATTAGTGTTAAGTAATGCATAGGTGTTAATATTAAATTAGCATTATTTTTAACACTAATACTTGGATTCAGAACACAGGAGGAAAATTGTTCTGTTTTCGGGAATATGACTTATTGATGACTCATCTGTGAGTCATAGTTCCCAAAAACATGAAAATTCTGTTCTGTTTTGGGAAAATATGACTCACTGAAGGGTGATGGATGAGTCATATTCCCGAAAACAGAACAATTTTCTACTGTATTCTGAATCCAAGTATTAGTGTTAAAGATAATGCGAATTTCATGCTAACACCCATGTATTACTTAATACTAATGCTAATAACGCTAAAGCATTAGGGTTAATTTTAATACTAATGCTTAAAGCATTAGCATTTTTGTAATACTAATGCTAATTTACCACCCGTATTACACAATGAAAAGATTTCGAGGAAAAATAAAATCTTTCCTTTCATTGCAGCAAGAACAAAGAAAGAATGAATTTCACAAATATTGTGAAACTTTAGTTTTGACATTAAAAGATCTGATTGGTTTGCTTTTTCGGGCTTTAACAAATACAATAGATTTCAACAAATATACAATATACCTCTTCCATTTTCTACTATAATATAATGAATTGTAATTTGCTTTTTTGTTCATTATTATTTATTTCTTTTTTTCTAAAAGAAAATTAAAACTTGATCAATTGTCTTGGTTAAATGTGAAAAGACAATTTTTTCGTAACTTTTTATCATGCACTTTTTGGAACTTTCTCCCAAGGACTACTATAAAATTGATCGATCATTTCGAAGTTATGCTCTGTTTATTTGGTTCGACATTCGAGTTAAGACCAATGCTTTCACAAATTCAAGATCTTGAAATCAAACCTCTTATTTCATTAGAAAAAATAACATTTGAATCATTTGTTTCTGTCTTTTTACGAGTGGATTGTATGATTCGGCTAGTTCATTAATACTGTCAAAAGTAGAGTTGTCACACTTTCTGATAATTCGATATGCACCTATCAAGGTAACAGCAAGTGATTTATGATTGAAAAATCTTCAATTGACCAGTAATCAACGGTTAGTTTAATCATTACTTATTTGTCATTGCACAATAAATTTCATTATCTAACACTTACCGTATAGATAAAACATGGTGTAAGGGCGACAAGTTTCTCATATGTCAACATTTCGTTCTAAAGGAATTAGAACGCATCTTAAACCACATTTTTTACATCGTTTTTGTCTATGGTTTCATGGGATGCTTTTGTGTTTTCGGTTCCCAGAAAAGGAAAATTATTTCTTTTCACCGTTTCCGTGGATAGAAGCTTTAAACGCGACTCAGGATTCCTGGGAATGGGAGCTTACAACTATCCGTGAGTTCCAGAATTTTTATCAGAAAAGAGACCAAGAATACATTTTTTTTGACAAAGTTGATATTACTCAATTCGCATATTAATTTATGATTCTATTTTAGATCAAGAAATACATTTCTTAGATAAATAATTGAGTTTGTAAGAAAAGTAATCATGCATGCGCCTATAGCAATTTAAATGAGGATCTCAACGTTCTCGTTCCTGAACATTCCGTTCTTACGGAATAAGAACGCATCTCAAATTGAACTTTCGAGTATCTTGTGAAAATCACGTATATTTTTCGCAGAAAGTAGTCAATGTAAGTTTTAGCTTACCACCAGCAATTCGAACCATCTTTCTAAACCATAGAAAGGATGCAAAATCATCGTGTGCGTTCAAGTTTCACTCATTCAAATCAGTAATGTGTTGACAATGTTTTGTTTTGGTCTACAATGAAAGCACATTGAATATTCAACTGCAATATTTCTCAGTCCACCCGCATCGGAGAGGGTACAAACAAAAACAAAAGGAATCAACACCTAATAGCTATTTTCCGCGAATATCTCGCCTTCATTGCTTTTATTGTTGTTATTATTGTCATTTATTATCTGAAGGACAAAACGGTATGATTTTCCATTTATTTTCGATAATAAAGACACATTCAAAGAAAAAAATCATCGCTGTGAGTGATCTTTCTCCACTCTCCCTCCATCGGATTGTAGAACAAGTAGAATTGTTCGTCGTCTGGAATGCTTCTAAAATTAGGATAGATTAAGTCGAAAGGAACTTCATTATAATGTTCAAAGAAACGCAAACGAATAGTAATCGGCTGTTGATTATGGGCGACGAGGTCAAATGCAAACGGTTGATGAATGAGTTGCTGAATCAATTTTTGATCGACGAGCACCTGAACGCTTTCGAATAGTGTAAAAGAAATCTCTGGATTATTCGGATCACGACCTTCGATAAAAACATTCTTTTGATTCTTGTTACTCGAATCATGCCGACAATTGATATGAACTCGTCGTCGAAGGATCCATTTTGGAATTGGTATATTCAATCGTTCCATGATACCTTGCATGATAGTGTCACTAAATGCATGAATATTGAGTGTGGCGATTTTGTGCAAAGGTGTTCGTTGCAGATTGCCAATAGCTAATTTTTGTTTGCGTTTCGCCACAAGTTTCGGTACGTCAGCGGCTGGTGTGACGGTCAAACTACTACCTAAAAACGATAATTGTTGTCTGAATAAAGAGATCTGATGATAACTTACCTAGAACGAGACAAAGATCAGCTTGTTCTGCATGATCAAATGCTTTTTCCAGCTCATCTTCCGGTAAATCTTCGCCAAAGTTAATAATCGAATCTTTTAATCGACCACGACAATTTAGCTTGTCACATCGACGACCTGTATTATGCTTCCGATTGCCAACTGTATCGAAATCACGTAAATACTTGGCTCCACATGTAGAACATGTTTCTAAATTCATGTTACCATGTAATTCGGCGAGACCCATCGGATTCAAGCCGCTCCGTAAATGAAGACCATCAAAATTTTGTGAAACAACACATTTCAGAATACCTTGACGTTGTAAAGCGACAAGTGCCCTATGAAAATATTTTCGTATGTGAAGAGATCATGGGATGACTTACATATGAGCAAGAGATGGTATCGCTTTTTGCATATCATCAATAACAGTTGATGACTTCAATCGATTGGCTTTATGACTAGAATTATTGAGCTCTTCGTCTTGAACAATAATGCTTATGAAAATATTCCACTTACTCTTGAAGCTCCCATTCTCCTGGTCCGGTCTGTAAGACAGTATCCATTCCACTGCGAAAGTCAGGAATGCCAGTCGATGTGGATATACCAGCTCCTAAACAATAGATTACAATTGAAGAGGATTCGGACGATGTCATGTGCAAACAAAAATACCGGTAAATACAATAAAATGTCGACTTTCTTTAATCCACTGAGCCAATTGATCTAATTTATTGTTCAGATCACTAGTGGAATCGAAATATTCTTTCTTATTTTCCGGATCAGAAATACCATGTGCCATTTTACTTTCTGTTAGATGCGTTGAATGAATCTAAAATATCTAACATGAAGAATCGCAAGAAGACGCACTTTTGTGCATGCCTTTTTATTGTAAGGATCTTACACAATCTGCAAGTAAGCTCAACGAAATGCGATGCAAAGTCTACAGAATCATTCATTCAGGCTACATGAAGAAGATCCACTCATTTTTGCTATGCCACAAAATCGAAAGCTAGTCATTCGAGCAATATTGTAAAGAAATTACAGTATAGTGACTGACGAGTCAGAATGTTTTGATTGATGTTAAACTTTCAGCACCAGGAAAAGTATAAATAAGTAAAAGTCCTGAAATAGAGGGCCATTCTTGTCATCGGTCCGAATCCTCATTCTCAAAGATATACCTCATTTTTCGTACGCATTTCTAAGATAGAAGTGAACTCACTCCATTAACACAATTCCATTATTGTAGAAGTCAACATTGAAGGGAATCTATATACTTAAATATCCGGCACGTATTTGTCGCTCATTCGTCTACATGCCCAGATCTTAGTCCATTAGAAACAGAGCTATATATATTACATATCGAAGTTACAACTTTCACTAATTTTCTAGCTGCTGAAGCTATAACTTTACTAGACAAATTATCAAAGTTGTTTTCTCGAAAAGTGATATCTTACTCTTTGTGGCTGTGGGCTCTAGTTAGTTTACTAATACCCACAAAAAAAAGTTCTAGTAATCACTTATAATCTCAGGGGCAATCTCAAACGTATATCTTCTGTCCATCTACGACCCAATAAAAAGCTAAATTTAGCATGGAAATTTTGAAATTATTTGAATGCTATACTGGCCGTGAAATATAGTAAATATCAACTAAGCACAACGATTCGTGTTCTGCTTGACCATAACACTTATAATCAAATATTCGCATTGCTCGATTCATCAACATTATTTACGCAACATCGACAGACTGCAAAGTGTTACGATGGGTCAAGGAGTATTGAAATATAATTGTAAAAGAAGTTATGAAATATATGAATCAATGCAAATGTAAACAAGCAACAATACTATGTAAATTGCATTGCCATCTGTGAGCGGCTTGTGGAAATAAATAGTTTGCGTGTCAAACTGAACCTAGGTCTATCTACTTTATCTTTCAAAGTGTGTTCGATAAACTGTTTTGGAGAAATCATCATTTCAGTGGTGGAAAAATCTGTTGAAATTGTAAATTCAGCACGTTATATACTATATATACAGTAAACCAGCGAAGCAGCATGCTTGCGAACAAACAAAAAATGTTTTACCGCTTTCAATAGTATAATCGGCATGGGTATGTCGTCATACGACAGAACAGAGCAAAAAATCATATTTATTTTGACCAATGCAAGGTAAATCATGACTCAATGAAAACAATAAAGGATGACGTGTTGTGTGAAAAGTTTGCACATAATGCAGTCAGGAAAGTTTCATAATATCCGACTCATTTTTGCAATGATTACTCATGTCCTCATTGGAATTTTGAAATTCAACACATTGTTGGTCAAAAGCTTCAATATGTCTGACATCCATTACAAAACACCATACGGATTGGTAATTGAGTTGCATTTTGTGGGTGTAGATGAGTGAGTAAGTAGTGAAGAGAAGATTCAGCCATTCACTCTCAAAATTTCCTATGCAGTTTGCTACCTCTATGAATCTTTTTCAGCACAAAGTGCTTTTAATGAAAAAAAACGCAAAAAAAAATTCCCAAAAAAAATTCAATATAAACTCTGCAAGTTCACAAATAAAATTTAATCCATGCACCTACTATCTACAATTCAAATTTCTTTATTACTCTAATCCCAGTCACTTCTAATTCAACAATCAATGTTCAAGTTCACAACGATGAAAAAACTCCAGTCCAGCATTACTTGTCGTCTGCTACCAATGATCTATTGGCTCTGAAAGTTTGAAGTTTTTCTAATGAGATATTCTCTAGAACTTCCGTATATGCGCCCAACAGATACCCTTAAACAGATAAATATATTGAGAATCGACTGTATTTGTTGAATGAAAAAAATACAGGCCACAGTATTTGTCTGTACACACTACTTTAGAACGAGATTGATAACAATTTGTAGAGAATGTAATTGGGCATAAATTATTTATCAGCTAGATTTTCGATTAAAAAAGAACGTTGTCAAGCTGTTCTTATAGTTATTATAAATTCTTATTTAATTAAATAACACAATTGTTGATCTTGTTTTAATTTCAAAGAAAATGATTGTACACAAGTTAAAGTTTGTTCTTTTTCTTCGCAATTTTGCATTAAGAAAGCTTATAATAATATAAACTTCGCTTTTAAATTAACTCGTATTCGATTTTATTCATTATTTGAAAGACCAAGTCATGTACAACAAAGTTCTTAATCAGACATTGATTCAAATATGAATTAGAATATATTCTTTCCACAAGACACAATCCTTACGAAGGAGCAACAAAAAACTAGGTTCATGATTAATTTACACTTTCGCTTAGTTTTATTCGTGTATGACTACTTCGAAGTTTAGCCAATTGAACATTTTCTTTCGTTTCAATCCAAACCAAATAGTAATCATATGAATCCATCATTTATATATAGGATCACTTGTATAACCATTGAGTCAAGCTATTAATTGCCTACGTAATTGTCTATTGTAAGTTTCGAATTTCATCTCTGATATATTTGGATATCGCTGAACAATCATTTGAATCTGATTTAAATCATTCATCGGCATTTATAAATATTTAATTCCTGGTGCCATGATTGATAGGAAATATGCTGTATCGAGAGTATTTTTGTAAGAATACAGATAAGTCAATGATGAGAAAGTACAAGCTAGTAAAATTAATAGTGAAATATCTATCCATACAGTTTGATCATGACTATTCAATGAACTGCATTTCAATTTGATTTCAACAACTTTTGAAAAATCAATCAGAATTGAGATATTGTATGATTAGATTACAACATGGTTGTTTGGAAGGTGAATATCTAATTTAGTAGTTTTATAAAACAAATAGTTTGCTACGCGTTGTTAATTGAAAATAAATATTGACATAAAAAAAAATGTTTTTTTTTAATGATGAATCGATTGTTAACTGAGACCTAGTCTCATTGAAGACATGATCATCATAGATACATTATCAATTATGAAAATTTTACTGAATACTCTGGTGTTGGAATTTTTTTTCGCAACAGATCATAAAGTATCAGCTTGAAATTGCATAGTATTACATATGAACGAAATTGAGAACATGTCTGCCGGGTTATTCTCAACGAAGTCTTTTCTGCAGAGATGAATGTTATCTACAAGTTGTCTTCTTCTCGAAATCTAAAGATTCTTACAAAAGATCTAATAATATCTTTGACTTTCTGGAGAAGCTACGTGTGCTGAAATCAATGAGACAATAAAGAAATTTCTAGAAGAATGTTCGAAAATGTTTTAATAGATGTGAGAATTCAGGCTAACTCGCAGGCTTTTCAGTATCTCTACGTAGCACGTATTATAGCTGGACTTATCTTGATCCGTACTGGATTCAACACTGAAACATTTGTTAATACCTGCAGCCTTTTAAAATGCTGAGACCTCCTATGTAAACTGTTTCAACAATAAACCTGATTAAAAATGATATGATTTTCGGATGTTTCTCTTTATTTGAACTGATTCTTGTCAGCATAGTTGCACTCATTTATGAATACCGATTTAATTTGGTTTCGAAAGCATCTCGTCTCACAAAAAATTGCAGAATATTGATTTCTATTTGGCTTCTTGCTAGAAGATTTTTAAATGGATTATTTACGTATTTAGCACGAATATGAACTGATATTGGAATATTTCAGAACGTCTCAACAGTTTCTAAAATTTTCTAGATTCGAAGTGAACTGAATATTTTGCATAGACTATTAAATAAGTGTTCTCTTAATGGAAAGAAAAATGACTTTTTGAACCGATACAAAGAAATATTCAGTCGACATCGGATGTTTTTTGTTCAAGATATTCGATTCTGATATAGTGCATTGATTTTAAAATTCATTCACAAGTATTCAACTCGTGTATCAATAAAATTCTATGTGACAACAAAAAGTCTCTCTTTTTCAAATAACTTTCTATTGTTTAAGAAAAAAATTTAGTTAAAAACGTCTTTTTATATTACTCCGACAAGAATCTACACCTTTTAAATACTATCTAATCTTACTACAGATAATAGTAGTTGAATGTGTGCTTGGAGTAAAAAATGGATTGTTATGATACTTGTATTACATATTTAAGAGAAATTTATTATATTCTCGGATTGTCTAGACAACGGGTATTTTAGAGAATGCACATCTTTGTTGGTTAGTAATATGACACTTGTTCGAAGCCATTCAGTCATTGTGAAAAACATATCGGTGACAGTAGAGAAATCAAAAACCTTGATATCGCAATAGGTTGATATAGCTTACTATTCATTTGCTATTTCTTTATCGGTTTATCCGACAACATCAAAATGAAACACTAAAGGATATCTGGAAATGCAATAACATTTTCCTCCATCCCTATAAGTTATTTTCAATCGTTCAAGTGACTGATAAATTTTCATATTACTACCTGACCAAAAGGTCTAGACTAAAAGAATTTCAGCTGAAAACAACACTTACTATTGTTTGATGGGTTTCATGAAAAAATGATCTGTTACTGACTGTAGTTATATTTTTTAGAAATACTCGTAGTCTGATGGAGAAAGGTCATAATCAAAGAAATAGAATTAATTATCATATTTCATAGAAGCATTAGAAAACTAAATCTTATATATAACAGTGCAAATTGTGTCGACTGTAGAAATTTTTCAAATTCCTCATTTGATGTTCTCTAGAGAAATTTCTATCTTATCTTTAACATTTAAAAATCGTCTTAATATTTCTAATAATCCATATGTCTTTTTTCAAATTGATGATCAATTCTTCATTCAATCTCAAGCATAGTGCATCGACATTGTCCATGATTGACAATTTTTCCTATTCATTTCGATTGAATTGGATAATAGAATCTCGTTTGGATTAGTTTCATATTCAAAATTCGTTTCACAGATCGGTATCGAATACAAACATATTCTATTCGAATCATCAAGCATTCATTCAATATAAACAAACCAATCTTTATCTTCTAATCAGAATGATAAACGATAACGGATTATCAGACGCTTCATATCATTAGAAGCTTGTTGATTTAAAAAGCGATAGACCAAGAAAAATTTGAAATTACTTAATTATAGTAATTTATTTTCAATTAATTGTTTCCAACGATATTCATGTAGTAAATTAAGAACACTATTTTCATTGATTAATTTTAAATTAATAAGCGATGGTAAGAGTTTAAGAAATGATTCCAGCATATCAATATCAATGTCACTTTGTTTCATTGTAGGTAATATCAATTGTTGAAATAATGGTGAAAAATTCGATGTCTGCTATTCGTCCATTGAGAATACTGCTTATGTTACATGTTAAACTGAATATTTTCAATTGTGAACTACATTTAAATATTTGATAAATATGATCAAAATCTATCGCTCCACTTATCATCAATTGTTTCATTGAATAATTGATTGGTCATACAAAAGTTCTCAATCATCTACTTTTAATACTGAAATCAAATTTACGTAGATTTACTTGTAAGAAAAATTGTTTTTTTTTAAATTTTATTTGTTGTTTTCAATCATCTATGATCATATTTTTGAATTTTAATTGCAAAAGTATGAAGTAAATCGATTTTTATAGCATCAAAAATGAAATTAAAAGACATTTCATTAATGCCAAAAAATTTTAATGAACGAAGTTGTGTTAGTTATTAAATTTATACAAATGATAGATATAAATCAGCTTGACCAGGTTCTTTATTTTTATCAGTTAATGCAAGTGAAATTATATGTTTTGGTTATAGTAAACAACAAATACGACTTAAATGATGTTATGATATCGGATTAAAATATAAATCGCATCGGTCGTATGTATCTGTTAGTGTGTTTTAAATTGTCGATATACGTATCGAACTAAAAATAAGATTGCTTGTACATCGAGATTATCGAAAATATGATGAAATACACCCAACCAGACAATTAATGATCACAAACATGTTGTCCAAGCGTTTAAGCGTGTTTATCGACGACATGTTCATATTAAACGCCTCTTAACAGTTTATCTTCCAAAATTCTGACTAAAATCGTTAAAAAAGCTTCAATATCCTGTTTTTGCTTCCGAAAAAACACGCTTAAACGTCTTTCTCCATTAAACTGTGATTATCAAAAAATAAGTTGTAACTTGAAAAATTATATTATTGTTACATTCTCACTAAGTACAGCCTCTATCACAGACTAGTTGCTAGTCACTGGTAGCTATTATTACTCACTTGTTGCTAGCGAGTAGCAAATAATTCGTTTAACTAGTCTGGAGTACCTATATGTGATCGACAACATTTAAATTACAAAGTAATCAGTAGTAAATAATGGATTTGCTTATTTTTTCAGAAGTAATAAGCGTAGGTATTGACCGCTTATGACATAGTAATAGGTAACTGATAATTACAATGTGTATGTGTCACAAATGGAAAGTAAAAGATTAGCTACACTACTTATTGTAATTGTGTACGAATTTTAAATGAAAAAAAAAGTACTTTCTACTAGTTATAGTCGAAGTTAAAGTAATTAGAAGCGTAATTCTTAGTGAGTTTTCATCATGGTTTTAGGTATATTCTCACGGTATCTTCTCATTAATGTTTCAATCAGATGATAGATCGTTAAAATAAATATTCTTTCCTATTATGTGATGAGGACACAAAGCAAGCTTTTCTTTTATTCGCTCGAGTTATTCCATCATGAACTAATATGATGGACAAAGATCGACTTGCAAGAAATCTCATCTTGAATAGCTTTTCATAATCAGACTATCAGTAACAGATATTATATTAACTTTTTCAAAGGACATTATAATATCATATTTTTCAACTTCCATTTATTGTACTGCAAGTATATGAAAATCAACTCTAGTTTTATTGTACATTGTGCACTACATTAGCAAGCAACCGGATCATAGTGACGTTCAAACCTTTATATGGTAAGCAGAAACTAACACTTAATAATATTGTGTAAAGGTATCGTATTGACTTATACAAACTATTATTTTTCTCTTGAATAATAAGATATCGAAAATCTTTTTCTTTTCTCTTTTTTATAAGCAGAAAGATATGTACGAGTAACATGCGTGTTCAACAAAGAAAATTAATTTAGTCTATTTTCATACTGCTTATAATTGTAAAAAAAATATAAGTTCGAGTTTAGTTGTTTCAGCCAGTTTCAATAATTAGCCGTTTCTTATTTTATCTCTTTCTCTTCACTAGACAGAAACATATTTCATCAATCGTTTACATTCGAAATGATTATTCTTTAGTTCTGTCTTTTATTTCCGTCAGATTCACCAAGAAAAGAAAAACGCAATTCTCTATTCTTCGATGACTTGCTTGTTCCTTTCGTTTCATGTGCTCATTGGTGTTCCATTTCATGTATAAAGACTTACCCAAGTCAGTTGTCGACGAAAGTTTTAGTTCATAGTTAGAATCAATGTATGTTTCAGTATAGGTAGTGCATATCTTCATGGTGTGTATGAGAATAAACATACTCAACTCAAATGAACGTCTTTTCTGAGGAAAATCTTTTACAATGAGAAAACGAATAACACAGTAAGTGTATCGTTAGTAACAGTGAGTTTTTTTGAGAAGTTCAGATATTAATCAAGTTATGGTGATTAGGGTATGGGTAGGGATGCACCAATTCTAACTCCGACCAACTCCAATTCTTAGAATTGGTTGGAATTGAAATTGTTTGCAATCGGTATCGATTAGAGATAGACATGTCACAATTCCAACGCAGTATTGAACTGTTGGTACTGAATGGTATTCGTATTGCTATACTTCTCTTTTTTGTTAAAAAAGTTTTTTTTTGAGAAAATTATGATTTTTTATAAAGTTTGACTAAAGGTAACCGGAGTCGTGGAATCCAAATATGCAATCAGTGTCTCAAAATTTTGAACTTAGTTTTCTGATCAAATAAATTTGTACCATCTACCGTTGATCGAACTTCATAAAAACTCGTTATTTTCTCAAAAATCCTTTCTTTAGCAAGAAAAAATGAAGTTCAAAATTTTGAGAATCCTATTGAAGATTCAGATGCCTCAACGCCGAAAACCTTGGGTCAAACTTTATAAAAAATCATTATTTTCTTAAAAAGCCCTTCTTTAGTGAAAAAATTAGGAATATAGTAAGACGAATATGAATATCTCAATACTGTATTGAAATTGTGACATGTATACCCATAATTGATGCCGATTGCGACCAATTCCAAGTCTAGAATTAGAATTGGTGCATCTCTAGGTGTGGGTGCAGATCAGGAGAAGATTCAGGGTGTGGATGAAAAGAAGAGTCTCATCCATCCTACTTTTCTGAGGTTTTGTTTCGTAAATTCGTCGTTCCGTTAAAATTCATCGAACCTTTACTTTTGAATTGAATTTCCGTATTCTGAACAGCATTTCCAATTCACTTAAAATCAATTCAAATTATGATTAGAATCGCTCTCTTTTTGTATTGATTTATCCAGTTGTGATACCAGAGAAAAACGCTTCAAAGCGAATAGAGCAACTAGGAACTCATCTATTAAACGATCGTGCATTTATGAATTATTTTTCTCATTCGAAAATGAGTCCATTCTCATTGATAGTATTTCATTATCATATACATGTGAATCAGCAATAAAATGAATTCGATAATTTCATCAACTATCACTATTGTATAATAATTATGTTGCTGAGCACTTCGCCATGAATCATGCCAACTTACTTCCAAACAGCATCTTCTCAGATCGACACTATCTAATTTCATGGACGATTTCATCGTTGAATATGCCCGTTAAGACAACAGAATGTTGTATATTTATGAACCCGATTACAGCATAGATCCTATTCAGCATGAATTCTTACATGTAACCGTTCGACTTATTAATGATAAAAAATTTCAGATTTAGTTTTACGAAAAGGAAGAGCTTGCAACTTCATGATTGCTATATACTCAAACCCGCAACAATTAGAAACTAGATCGAACATGCACGTCAACATCCTTTCAGGTCCAATGAACAAACCATCAATCGCATAGTCGAACACTATTGACAGTATATGGCGATCCGAACTCCACACTATATCCATATTAACTGAAACACTTTCAACGAATTTTTACCTATATGAAATAATCACATACAATCGAAATATACACTATCTCTTTTCACTGAAGATATATGTTACACCACTTTGATAATAAGGTGCTCATATTTTTTCATTCCTTTTCCGATAAGAGAACTACCACGATATCTTTCTTATCATGCACATTACATTGAGAATCAAAAAGCTTTATTTTTGTTTCCAAATAAAAACATAAGAAAAAAAACTTCTGAAAAATGCAACGAGTCATTTCAGTTATCCATCATGTCAATTTTATTAGCAATATTCACGATTTGGCAAGTCGTTTATTTCGTTCAATCAACTTCTGCACACGTTCTTCAAGTCCATATCCGATTTGATTGCATGTGAGATCTAGTGTGGTGACTGTCTGTATGAAAAAAGTGCAGATATAGATATGCGAGATATGAAAAGAGTATAAGAATCACCGTGTTATTTCTTAATGCATTAGCCAAATCTTGTGCTCCAAGATCTCCGATTCGATTGTTGTACAGATCTAATGTGGTGAGCGTCTGTGTGAGAAAATACAGATGGAATTATGACAATGATGGAGAGCAAATGAGAGTCACCGTGCTACTTCGCAATGCATCAGCCAGATGTTGTGCTCCGACAGCTCCGATTTGATTAATGTAAAGATATAGTGTGGTGAGTGTCTGTGTGAAAAAGTGCAAATGAATATATGAGAGAGATCAAGAGAGAATGAGGCTCACCGTATTGCTGCGTAATGCATCAGCCAGATGTTCTGCTCCGAGAGCTCCAATTTGATTGAAAGAGAGATATAGTGTGATGAGCGTCTGTATAAATGAGTTAGAGAGGGATATGAAAGATATGAAGAGAGTATCAGGATCACCATGTTATTCCGTAGTCCATTAGACAGATGCTGTGCTCCTTTGTCTCCGATTTGATTACCTCCGAGATTTAGTGTCGTGAGTGTCTGTTGTAAAAAATGATGATTTCGACATGAGAGAGATAAAGAGAGAATGAGAGTCACCATGTTATTTCGTAAAGCATCAGCTAGATGCTGGGCTCCTTTGTCTCCGATTTGATTGTCGTAGAGAATGAGTGTAAGGAGTGCCTGTGTCAAAAACTACAGATGAGGATATTGGAGAGATGAAGAAAGAATGAAGGTTACCGTGTTATGTCTTAATGCATCAGCTAGATGCTGTGCTCCGAGAACTCCAATTTGACTGCAAGTAAGATCTATTGTAGTGACTGCCTGCATGAAAAAAAGCAGATAGAGATATGAGAGAGATGAAGAAAGAATGAGAGTCACCGTATTATTTCGTAATGCATCAGCCAGATGTTCCGCTCCTTTGTCTCCAATTTGATCGTTGTAGAGAGTGAGTGTGAGGAGCGTCTGTGTGAAAAGTGCAGATGAGGATATGAGAGCGATGAAGAGAGAATGAAGGTCACCATATTATTTCTTAATGCAGTGGCCAGATATTGTGCTCCTTTGTCTCCTATTGGAGTATTGTACAAATTGAGTGTCGTGAGTGTCTGTGTGAAGAAGTGAAGATGACACTATGCTACAACAAATAGAATAATGGGAGCAGAAAAAGAAGTCTGATTGGTTAGCTTCTATGAAATCATATACAGAGGTAATTAGAGACTGAAACACATAGTATAGAAGACAGGTAATGCGTCTGACAAGAAGGGTTCATTAAAAATATATATGAATTTTGTTGAGAATTCTCGAAAGAAAATGTTTCCGATTATGAATATGTAGAATTGGTTTCTGAATAAGTTTGTATGAATGCCTCTGTAGCGTGCATGAAAATTTTTAGACTCGTATATGATGCGAATGTGCTCTATTGGTATTTTACTGGTGGGCCCTCGTGATCATTCAGACTATACGTTGAATCAGTTGCATTTGTTCTCATCATAGATGGACTCGTTGTTGCATTCGTTCCTTTGTTTATAAATCTTTAATAACCTTTGGGTGTTGAATTTGAGAACGAATCCATTTTCGCGGAAAAAATAATGAGATACTGTGTATTTTGTGAAAAAGAAAAGATTGTTTATGATTAAGTTATATTCAGGATTTTTTGTTGAGAAGAGTCGGATTAAAACTAATCATAGATTCAAATCACTTCGACAAAATAATTTTCCTCTGTATGATGATAATGAGTTACTTCAAGTTGTTAGATTTCAATAAAAATCATATAAAAATCATGCAGTCTTTTGAATTCGTTCAACTTTGAGTCTTTTTATATCATTTTCAGAGACTTCAATAGACTACAATTCAACATCTCCACCCACAAAAACATTGTGCGAGACGAAGCGTGTAAAGCACGAAACAATATGATATCAGAGCTATACTTTCTTGAGTGCTTTCGTGTAAAAGTGTGTAGAGGATTGCAGTTTCAAATTTAAAACTGTAGTGAGGGGTTGGCAGTTTCTAAATGTTATTATGCGGGTGTGCATGTGGGAACGCGTAGCGTCCACTGAAGATCTACGACCTAAGCTCGCCTCTGTGTACACAGCGATGTCGGTGTCTCTATTAATTTGCAAACGGTAGTTTGTCTTTGTACTGTTATTTTATAATCAAAAATATAGAGCGTAGCACCGTTTCGAATTAACACCCGTAATCCTTACTTAAGTACTAATTTTTAATTAAGATACAATTTATGTTTGGATTTTTTGGTCGTACTAATACGGATGCCTCCTTTCTAACTATAATTCGATTTGGGGTAAAGCTTATTTTCAACGTAAGTGCGCACATTTTTGCTTTTAGCTTTGACTAACTAGATGTCAATGAATTTTTTAAAATTTCGCTTATTGTCGAACTTAATTTAGGTAGCTATCTGAAAATTGACTGACTACGTGATATAGCATATATGCAAAAGCCACTGTATTCAAACTTCAGTATCACTAGCCATGAAATAGCTCTGGAGAAGTCACTGACGACTCTTTGTCTCAAATTACCAGTTCGAAAGCATGGTGACTACGCTTAAACTACATCAGCGCTTATAGTTAATATATGACTAATCACCGAATATGAAGCTCAGGTGACTGAGCGCAAGAACTCTGCGTTAGGCCGAGCTTCTGTCCAGAGCAAGGACTACGATTAGTTTTAGGGAAGATACCTGACTATTAAATTTGAATCCAAGCAGTACCCCTAGTGCTGGGAAGCCGAATGGTAAAAGGAATGTTGTTGTTGTTCTTCTATGAGTAAGAAAAGTGAATTACTCACTGGCTTGCACCACGAATTGTGACAGATACTTTGTACATGCTACTTCTGTAACCTATGCACATATCGTTATCAACATAGCGAAGACCCAATTAACGATGAAAGTAACGTCGTCCAGTTTTAAATTTTACTTTAATAGGATTTATGCAAAAAGCTTGTTGAAACAGCTTCTTAAAGAACTTTGGAAAACAGTCGTATTGCAAAAATATAAACTGTATGATTCGATTCGATGTACCTTCATTTCTCCTGCCCAATGGTGAGCATCGTAGATCATTGCCATATTTGTATCAAAGCTTTTCTGAAAAATGCTCACCCTTCCTCTGCCTTGAAATATATAATACTTTTATTACTCAACAATCCAGCTTTCACACTAAAATAAAATATATCGTATTTTTGTGCCGCTGACGATAGTGTCGTACACTCTAACATGAAAAGGCGCCGTAGTCAGAATGTGTCGTACTATCGATGTATCGTAGTCTATCTGCTAACCATTCACTGACCGTTTTGCTTCGCGTGTACAATTAAATACAGAGTAGCTCAAAAGTAGCAGAGCAAATAATTTTTTCGGTTTTATTTCTTTATACATCGACAGTTACATATCATATTTATACTACATATACTAGGTGATACTGGTCACAGATGTGGCATATGATCAGCCTCTGGGCTTAGTAATTTGTTGCAAAGCATATAAATATGTCTTAATTGTTCTTTTGTGGCTATATAAGAAATTTGATA
The DNA here is from genome assembly GCA_905329745.1 of Rotaria sp. Silwood2. Lineage (NCBI taxonomy): Eukaryota > Metazoa > Rotifera > Eurotatoria > Philodinida > Philodinidae > Rotaria > Rotaria sp. Silwood2. Next base: position 112,274 of record CAJNSZ010000272.1, on the reverse strand, counting down.
TTTTTCGTATTACATTCGATTTTCATATTCTTGTTTGCTTATCCCAATCTGAGAAACAAATTGAATTAAATAAAATTTTGTATTCTTTTAGTCTAAATGAGTTCAAAATCTGATTGAATTGAATTTATTTCTCAGATTGCGATTAGCAAACAAGAATATGAAAACTGAATGTAACACGAAAAACATCGAATTTCTCATATACTCACATAAGAGCAATTAAGACATTGATATGCTTTGCAACAAATTGCTAAGCCCACAGGCTGGTCATATGCCACATATCTGACTGATATCGCACAGTATATGTGGTATCAATATGAGATGTAACTGTCAATATATAAAGACAAAACAATTGAAAAACAAATTATTTGTCCTGTTACTTTTGGGCTACCTTGTATAAACGGCAGTATTGAACATACTAAACTTATACATTTTCATTTGTCATTTTCTCCAGATTATCTCTCAATTAGTCATTGTTCGAGAACAAGTCGAAGGATCGACCAAAGATTGAGAATGGATTACCTTGAAGGGATCCAGTAGGTAGTTATAGGTATGCGGATGTGACAGGAATTCTTTCCATTATTAATCACACCCGCGTACACACTCTCAGCCATACCAACATCCCACCCACAGCCACACCCTGATTGAGAGCAGTTGCGGAATAAATCTTGGCAATGTTATCGGATATCGCCACTGGACTGGTCTCCACACAAAAACAGTGAATTTGTCGATGGTATCAAAATAGCCTTATCTGCTATCTTCTATTTGGTTCAAGTCTCTTATATTACAATGGCACCAGAAAACTATTTCTTTCGAAGATGAAACAATTACTTGATTACTTTCGCTCTCGACCTCATTTCAAAATGCAATTATTTGTAGTTGACATTTAAGCTCTAATAGTATTGAAGACATTTTCGGAAGTAATTGTATTCGAAACTCTTGTTCTAGGGTGCAATTTTTGCTGTACCTGTACTCGAGTCTTAGAAAGTCTGCACTTGTCTAACTCTAATTCGATGATCAGTTATGATTTCAAACAGATTGCGTCACATACCTCCACTGGAGTCTGATCAACCATTGCATTTAGTGACCGTTGAGTTAGGCGACATGTATTGTCTAGCCATGACAGTTCACATCTGAGTAATTCCTTGTTGTCAATGATGTTGATAGGTGTTGTATAAACCCAGATCTCACGTGATTTTGAAGCATATGCACATGATACAAACCAATGTTTGCTATGAAGCCAAAATTGAGTTCGAAATGGAATGATAAGTGACTCTAGACTGACGAAATTGTCATATCTATCATATTGATACGAGAAGAAGAAATCAAGTTTATCTAGTTTGGATAGTTTACTACAAATCAATTGTTCACAATAAGAGCCATCAAACACCGAGTCAAATGTTCGCCTCCAAGATATAAGTTTGAGATGGCGAAGTAAAGATATTGGCGGAAGTAGTAACTCGAAGTCTTGTCTACGAAGTGAACAAGAAGTGATTATCAAAGACTTTAGTGAATGATGAAATGTACATGCAGTGGATGAGATCAATGTATTACTGATACCATCTACGGTGCAATCTCGCATGACGAGAGTTTGTAAAAGAGGTAACCGGTGAAGAATGACCAGATATTGGCTGTAATTGCACGTATCGATTGTTAGGCGCTCTAGCATACATGAGTCTAGCCACTCTACGTTTGTCGTGCAAGATACATTGTTCAGACATACTTTTTGACGTTTGCATCCATTTAATATTGGCGCAATCAGAATCGGTACTTTACTATTCTTGTCTTCGCTCGATTTTATCGAAGGAGATACCAAAGAGTCGGTACTCCAATTATCCAAGAGATGCTCCAAGTTCCTATGCTGTATTCCATGAAGACTCAACGAACGTAATCGAGAAAATCGATAGTTATTAAGTAGTAATATAATTTGGTATATGAACATGTCCGTCGAATGAGCATCTAAGACGGTTAAAGAAATGATATTGTCTGGCCCAATAAAACGTGTCAGTGTCCTTACGGCATTTACTGATTTTGAATCCACGATGAACTCATGTCGACCATAATTATTGACGATGGCATACATTTGTTGACAACTCGGGCGAATTGAACCAATAATAGTGTGAGTATCGCAATAATAAAATATGCGATGGACCAATTCAACAGGTAGATCAAGCAAAGATGCACTTGCCATCGAAATAGCATTCATGATCGCTAACTATACAGGTACGATGTTCTATAAACATAGAAGAAAAGCATTAATTATGTTTTCTGTCTGGTTCTCTCAAGTTGAGCAACGAAAATGTGATTATGAAACCTATATTACATAGCAACATGTCAACGATTGAACAGTCTCCACAGAAAGATATGTAGAACTCCAGTGTAGTTGTGTTACTAAATCAGAGGGAACGAAAAAAAAAGAGTTCGCCGTATGAAGAAGCCTATTCTTTTTTGTCTTTCATAAGTTCCTCTTGACACTTTTCTATCGATACCTAAAGTTAAGGCAAAGCCTTCTAGTCCATGAAATGGTTAATTGTTCATAAAATCTTGTAAAGAAAAGCTAGTTCGTTTCATATTCTATGAGCTTGCTTAGAGGAATGCTGTTCAACTAAGAGTAAGAAAGCGTACTCGAATACAAGGCTAATATGTGTCGCTGACATAGTCTATAGTAGCGCTTTCTCTATATACAACATAGTGGTAGCTGAGTATTAGATGCACTAGCTAGAGATCAGCTGTGAGAAGCAGATCAAACAGTTGATTGGTATTGACTAACAATAAATGCAATCAGTGCCCGTGAAGACCAATTGAATCGTTGAAAGAATAGTTCCATCCAAAGGAAGAAACCTCATGAAGTGCACCATTGCTTTTGCATTCCTATTGGGTATATGAGTAGGGTGTTATAAGAATAGTAAAATTCCAGAGGATTCACGCGACTGCGCCTTCTAAGCTGAGCTGTAACTCTTCTACTGTGTCTTTAGCTGATTGCCAAGAGTAGCTGACAAAACTGAATCGATCAGTCTCAATGTGAACTTGAATCTATATGTTTCATGATCATTAGCATATACTGAAATTTTGATTTCGGACGACTATCTTCCGCATAAGATATTCGAACATCAGCAAACATAATTCTTGCGAAGCGACGCCCTTCCCCCCCTCAAAAATCAACCTTGATCTAGGAACATTCAAATTGCATGAAATTTTCAGAATACGTTGGGGCTGTAGAGGGAGGCTATGCTAAATTTTTCAGTCCTATATCACCATATTTTTGAAAGATATTCAATAAACAACAGTCAAAAATAGCTCATTTGGTAACCCGAAATTCTCTGTGAACCCCATCTTTTTTCCAGACTTATAGGTTTTTGTTAGAAAAAGTGTATCAAGACGCAGACATGATAGAGCGCTTTCGTTCAAACTCTTACTTTTTAAGAGAAAAGCAAGAATGAAAAGTTCAATGTCTCGAAACGCTCTTAAAAAGTGGTGTTATAATCATAAAACTACTCTGCTATATAATAGTAACAATATATAATTCGAAAAAGAGACTCTATCATGTTCTACGAATTGATATGACCATTTTTATACAAAAAGGAACTATTAGCTATAATGAAATTCCTTCAGAAATTTTAGAATGGGCGATCAAAAAGGCAAAAACTGCGAAAATCGAAAAAGGTCTTCTCAACTTTCCAAGAACAGTATATTTTTCAAGTAGGGAATGACGAAAATCATTAAGAATTTTTGGAAACAACAATGTACCCAATAAGAAACCATATCATTGTTTGAAAGAACAGACTTTGGGTTATCTTCCAATACCTTTATCTCAATTTTCATGTTTTTGGTGACAACTTATTTCTTTTAAAGAGGACTTGAGAAGCTTTCAGTGCAGTCCCTTCAAAAATAAAATGTGAAACACGATGAATTCGTTCAACTCATTAGAGAACGGCATAGTTACATCGATCATTATAATACTTGAAAGCTGTGACGATTCTCTGTCTGTCAGTGTCTCTGTGTGGGAGGTGAGAGGGTGAAAAGAGTCTACTTTCTCGCTATGTACTTCATTACTTATTACTAATCGCGTTTCACAAAAAGAAGGTTTGAGAGCAGAGGCGTTGAAGCATCTCTCGAAAAGAAATAATAGTGCTTGGATGAAATGCTAACATTTTCGAATGATCAAAGTGTGTGGGTGTGTTTTTTTGATTTCTCCTATGTGAGACCTAAACTCACACTCTGGTCCTTCAAACAGTCAATATTTTTAGAAAAAGGATGAGTCATATTCAACAGTCAACCCTTTCCTTATTCATATTGATAACGATAGAGACTTGTCACTTTTCCTTGGGATAATGAACCCGATCCATAAGCTACAAGCATGCTTTGGTTGGTTCCATGTGAGGATCTCAAGCAATCTAATTGATAAATACTCTTGCCGATACTAAAGTGTAGCCTGAATAACAATCAAATCTATACCCGGTCTGCTAAGGTAATGAAAAATCACACGCACAAAACATGCCTACATTATATTGAAATCATAATAAACGTTTCATGATGATAATGATATGAGGCTTCGTTAGTAAAATAAAACCTGATTGATTATAGCAAATAAAGATGAGAGAAACAGAGATGACATCACAGGAACAAACCCATAGGAACAAATGGAAAAATCAAGAGTCACCAACATGAATCAGACAAAATAAACGAGCAACTGAGAGGAGAAAAAGAGAAACCAATAGTAAATAACGAGAATAGCCAACCATAACAGAGTGGCCTCTATTGACGCTGACATCTTCGTAACTAGACATGGAACAAATTCAAGGCCTTGAGATTCGGTATAGAAAAGTTTGACTTTGATCTAAACGCGGATTTGGATTTGGCTTTAGTCTAAAATGGCTCGAACCCCAAGGGATTTAGTAAGATCAAGTACCATCAGTGACATATTTCTCGTAGTCTCTCAACTTCTCTATCATTTATTTATCACTATGGATATTAGAAAAAGTTGTACACTTCAGTAAACTAGTACAAAAATGTTTGTTTGTGATTGCAATTCTGATTGTTTCTTCAGACTTGTCGTTAAGTATGAATTCTTTGCATTTGTATACTTTTATTCACTCTGAAAGGTTCGCATTTGTTCAACGCCTTTAATTAGAACTCTGAGCGAAACGATATTATATCCAATTTTCTTTTCAGCTCATAAAATACACTGTGCATTATCTTTCTGTGTTCTTGTACATACAAGTAGCCTATCAAAATTGTATTGTATCAAATATAAATGTTTCAGATTAATGCGGTTTTTATACGTCTAACATGTCTTCATACGGCAAGAAATTACTTTTCCAGTCATTGTAAAAAAATATTTGGTTGACATTTCAGAAAAAATTTGTTCGAATATGACCAGTATATGTCAGCCGCTCTGTTGTTTTGATGGCATGCCATCTTCGGTCTTTCAAACGAGGGTGTAATTGTTGCTCTGCTCTTAACCCAGCCACGCCCATACATGAAAAAATATGAAGTATATACAGACTCCGTAAATCTCGATCTGACTTGAAGAATTGCAAAAAAACACTTTCTTCAAAGAATACATTGTTTTCTTTCCAAGTTTCATGTAATTCACTTTATTGGAACAACATAAAATAGTCAGTTAAAGTGTGTAAGAAGTGAAAAGGTTCATGTCTTATGGAAAAAAGTGACCTGCAATAAGTGCATTTACAATATTTAATCATCTCCATCCTGTTTTAGTCGTTTTTCAAGCATATATATAAATTTGACATCATTTATTATCTGTGGATGATCGATTGATAATTTTTTGAATTAATATCATATTGGATTTTCATATTTTGTAACGCTCCTTTAAATTTACTCTGTTGATAGAATGTTGCAGCTGAATAATTTTAAGTTCGAGCCAAGTTGGACTCGTACGGTGAAGAGAATTCAATTGCATTTGATGCACGTTATTTAGATGTTCAATTACTGTATCATAGTCACCGAGAGTAGTGTAAATCAAAGAAATGCTGTCGTAAGATATAACAATGTTCCGATAATTGGGAGTCAAAACTTTTAACCAAATTTGAAATACTTCTTTAAGTTTGCTTCCTTTGTAATACACCATACCTAAATCTTTATGGATTTCTCCAATAGCTAGGTTGTTTGATACAAATGAAATGAGTTGTAGTTCAAGTCTTTTGTTTAAATATTCAATTGCCTACTCATTTGGGTGTGGGTGTCCGTGTCGGTGTCAGCTTTCTCTTCACTCATACCCACAGCCACACTCCAATCTTGTAGCACTCGAAAAGCTCTATCTTGTAATCAAAGTAATAAAATTATTATATCATTACCTACCATGTGAATGAATTCATTTTTATTACAAACTTGATAAATATAAGAGATTGTTTTGAATCGGCGGTTGCAGAGCTTTCAGAAAACCTTAGTTGATGAAAAGAATTAGTCAATGTAATTCGACTTTATTCCATTTTGAAGATAAATAAATGATGCATCAGAGTGAAATGCCAGGACTCAAATAAGGCTCTTTATCCACATACATCTTGGAAAACAAGCTAATTTTTACGTGTTTCCGGCTAACAAGATAACCTCTTCAGATATCGAATTTGCTTTTCGACCGAGATGATGCTCATTTGATGAAAAATAAAAAAGTCTAGAATGGTTTGGTTTTCTGGGTCTTCATCCTTGAGATATCAAAGTTTTACGGGATTTTTCAAAAAAAATGTTGTAATTATTCCTTAGCTCATGTGAGACTTTCAGTTTACAACTTTCTATTAACAAATTTCTTAATAAGATTAGTTGATTGTGAAAGTTTTAGCTTTTCTATTATTTCTTTTCTTGAGATGTAGATAAATAAACAAAGTGTGCTGTTACACATACGAAAATTCCGAGCACTGAAGAGCTTAGGATAGGAGACAGCAGAAAAGTCACAACTTCACCAATGAACTAATCTCACTGAGAACTTTATTCGTGGAAAGGTTGAAGTCAAAAGTTCTTACGTAACTTGAAAGGGACCATTACTCTTTGTTGAAAACCCAGAAAAAACTGTGATATCTCAAGAATGAAGGCCCAGAAAACGAAACCATTCTAGACTTTTACATTACTCACCAAGTGAGCATCATCTCGCTCGAAAAGTGATTTGACACCTGGAGAATTTACCGCATCTGTTTTAATGAAATAATATTTGCGTCAAAAAAAGAACTTACGAGGGAACATTCCCAAGTGATCCGCTCCGTTTTGACTCATTCACATCTCATTCGAAACAGTATATTGAGATAAGAAAAAGCTTGAAAGAATTCGTGCCCATGGTCAACTGGTGAAGAGTTATGACCGTTTTACTGAAATTTTTACTGTGAGCCAGGCATTTAGGGAAAAACCAAAATGAAGAATTTCGACCTGAAATTTTGCCTATAGATAGATTTAATAGTCAATAGATAGTCCTGAAAGTTTCAACGACAACGAACCTGTCTTTCCCGAGATATTCAATTTTCAAAAAACCAGCTGTTTACCATAGGAGGGCACAATAATCCAGTTTAGTTGGACATTGAATATCTCGGGAAAGACAGGTTCGTTGTCGTTTAAACTTTCAGGACTATCTAATGATTATTAAATCTATCTATAGGTAAAATTTCAGGTCGAAATTCTTCATTTTGGTTTTTCCCTAAATGCCTGGCTCACAGTAAAAATTTCAGTAAAATGACCATAAATCTTCATCGGTAGACCATGGCCATGAATCCTTTTAAGCTTTTTCTTATCTCAATACACTCTATCGAATGAGGTATGAATGAATCAAAAGGGAGCGGATCAATTGGGAATGTATCCCTCGTTAGTTGAAATGAACTACACTATATACAGGGTGATTCAAAGGTTACCGGGAAGTCTTTGATTGCGAATGACTGTTGATAAGAATAAGATAGAGGACTGCGATTTTCACCGTTCGAACGAGAAGATGAAGACGCGTCGAATCTTATATTATACGTTTTTCTGAGATGTTTTCTAGAATTTTCTTAATCAATTTTCCAAACCAAATTGCCGGAAAAAAGGATTTCTTATAAAATAGGAAAAACGCACAATAGTAACTTTTTTCACAGAAATTAAATAGGAATATCTGCTCAGAATTTCTAGTAGAATACCTATAACTTCCGAAGGAGTAATTCTCAAAGTCTATGCTTTGCAGTTTTGCAGGTGGTCGACTAGGGGATCGAATGCACACTTAATCATAAAAATTCAGCGTAGTTACCTTACGAAATACGTTGGTTCCTCAAAAATATCGGTTTAAGTCCTTGAAAATCTGAGTCAAATTATCTTATATTACACAGTTTTATGCATGCTCATCTTCTCTTTCGAAAGTTGAAAATTGTGGCTCTCAATTCTGTTCCTATCAGAAATTATTCGCAATTAAAGACTGCCCGATAACTTTTTAACCAGCCTGTATATATATATATCATGAGACAGAAGGCACTTAGCTATTTCTCTGTCATGTTATATTGCACAAAACTAGAAAAATATGCTAAATTGTTCCGAAGAAAATGTTTTTAAAAATTAGACATGTTCGTGCCTCACAGTATTATTTATGTAATATCTCTACTTAACATCTTGTAGCAAAACTTAGAATAAGTTCCTCTGGAAAATTGAATCGTGAGTCTTTAAACAAACAGATGAAAGTAGGATGACATTGCGAAAATGCTTTGATAGACATTTATTCTGGCGTACCAATTACATTTATTTCAAAATTCGAAAGTAAACTGCATTTCCGAAGTGTAGTTTATTTTCGTGTTCTTTCTTTTTGTATTAATCATAAAGTCAATAATATCATTAATATTTTTATTAATTTGAAGCAAGATTGTAATTGAAACAATCCTATTATTATGTTTTGAGAGCAAGCATAGAGTAAGCAACAAGTTTTGGATCGAGCACAAAAAACGTCTATTGATTTCATGATTTGATTTATGCACTCGGGTAAAGAAAATACGCATTGTCATTCACTGTTAATCAAAGTTGCATCCTGTAATCGGATCGGGTCGGAATTTGAGATCATACTCAGCAACCCACTCGGCAGTATATGAGACCTCGACGTTTCAAAATATTTTTACTGTTTCCAACTGCTAGATATATATATATATATAAGCATACGCATGACAATCGGCTTGATCATGAGCGAGTAATTCATTGTACTTGAGAATAGGTTACCGAATAGGAAAGCGAAATTGTTTTACTAAGAAAATTTGTTTTTAAAGAAAATTTATGTACAGATGATGATGAACCACATAACAAAGCAATTGACTATATGGAAAGAAAAATGAACTATCAAAAAGATGAACATGTATTATCACGGTGGAGAAAGCATTGTTATATGTATCCACAATCACGATATTTGATATCAATATTGTGTTCAATTTCAGCATTATCATCAACAAATAAACGTATGTTGAGCAAAATTGATCGGGTTTTAGAAGCAAAAACATACTGAGTGAATGTTAAATTACTTGTTTTTTTGTGGGATTTCATTTGCTCTCTTTTCTTTTGTTGCTGTTTAGGGTAGAAAACTAAAGTATACTTTTTCATATGAAGTAAAAGGATGTGGGTGTGAGTCTAGATCTTGCTTTCCTTTCACTCATGCTCACACCAAAATCCTTAGTGGAAGTAGTCAAATTGATGCTCTTCGCATATTTTATTTGTAACTAGTTCTAAGTCTATGATGGATCCTAAATCAGATTTCCTAGATATTACTACGCAGGTTTTCTGGTCGATTTATTGTGTAACAGTGACAATATCAAGCAAAGCGAGTTGAACAAGTTCCTAGTGCTGTCGCACTATATGGTGTATGCGTTTCAGTGTACTAGTCAGTTCGGTCTTGTAGGTATCTGAAGAAAGCACAAAAATAAAGAAGATCAACATAGGTGGAACAAAAGAAATATAATAACCAACAACAAATAACCAAGGATCTCTGGATGATTTCATGCAGTCGGATAAAAAGGAAATTATGAGTCGAGGCGAACCTAAGCCAATGAGAACAAATGGACTTATTAATAGATGCTTAAGTTGATTTATCTGAATTCGGAGGTGTTCGTTGTAAGTTTGTTGCTTTTTGACGGCGGCTCGATGTCGAGCGACTTTAATAATGATGATGACAGCTGAAATGATATTGATAGCAAAGGGGCCCAGAAAATGAATAAGTGATACAGTTGAATTGTAAGCTTTTAAAACTGGACTGTACTGTACGACACACCATGTTCGGTCCTCTTTTTCATCATCGATCAAGCGCCGATGGATGGGATCTTGCAAGTGCGTTGCGGTGACCAATAGAAAAATGCAGACAATCATCTGCTTAGCAATTCGCTTCGCTCTGTTTCGGTTGAATGTAGTTTCTTTGATAACACTAACAGATCGTTCAACAGAGACACAAGCATTTAGCCAATCGCCATAATTCAAAAGAATTTTCATGAGAAAGTCAACTAATACGCAGTTGAATGACAGAAAAGCACGATTTGTTATCACAGCCATGTGTGATGTGACAGTGAGAGATACTTTCATTGCAAATAGCATCATAACAAAGACTGAGACGTATGATGATGTCAAAAGATAGTAGCCACAGCCGGATTCCCGCGTTTTTTTCATTTGAAACGTCATAATGGACAATATGCTACTCAGAAAACCACATACGATCATAAAAGTAACGATTCCAGCACTCATTTTGATGGCGAATCGCTGCTGTGCGAATGGTTTTTTGGGGAGAATTTGATAGCCAAGAATGGCATCAAGTGAAAGGTCGAACTTTGTTCTTGAAAGCTGGCATCGTGATCCATATGAACATGACGCACAGACACACATAAATGAAGTTGGACACTTCGAATCGTCGAGAAAGCATTGACCTTCATTTTCGCATATGTTTCGTCCCTCACAGGTGTGGGTCGAATTGTGATAGAAATCGAGACAGTTCGCTTGGCGACGATCACGATCACAAATACACATGTGCCTTTCATCATAGAAACAGGCAAGATTGATTCGTTCTCGGCATGGAATATGATAGTATTTCATTCGACGAAGAAGATGCAGTGCAACAAAGGTTTGATTGAAAAGTTCAGCGATCGGCGAACAACGGTCCGAGAGCGAGATGGTCCATGACATCAGGCTCAATAGTACATAATTCTGTCGCAGATAACTGAGATAGTATGTTTTCGGTTCGGTTTCAATGAAAGCAAGGTGAAATGGGGATCCTTTATAGAGTGTTGCAATATCTGTATCGAGTCGCACCTGCTTGAAAATAGTTTCTTGTTTAGGAGGCGCCTGCTGTCCGAACACTTGGATGAAGTGCACTAGTATATAAAGCGGTATAGGCACTTCTCGTGCAAAGGACACTTCAATTTTCGTGTTGAACGTTTCACAGGATGGGCCAGAAAAACCCTCTGTACATATGCAGAAGACTCCTCTATGATCAACCGAACGTCCATCATCTGGTGCACAAAGTCCGCCGTTCTTGCATGGACACTTCTGGTGTTTTGCATAACATCGAGGTCCAAAATTTTCCAATAGGCACAGACATGCAAATGAATGTAGACAAATGGAATCTGACGCACAGTCACATTTGTGTTGAATATCACAATGTTTACCCGACCAGCCTTCGTCACAGTAGCAGAATGAAATGTTGGTGTTCACATAGCGCGAACAATGACCATGCATACCACATTGAAGGTGTTCACATTCTTCTGTGGCAATACTCTTCGTTGAAACATGCAGTTGAAAACCCACACGATGTACTGGCAAAAATGGAAACTGAATAGGAAATGACCAACTAGCACGATACTCTAACGTGTGTTTATTATAGATATCAAAGCGTACACTATAATTTGCTGACATCGTTTTAGGTCTAGACTTGTACAGAAGATAGATGTTAAACTTTTTGTTGCAATCACGAACAGGCAAATATTGAATTTGATCATGTGATTCTATGAAATCTAGTTGATTGTCACGTAAAGTAATAAAAAGAGCGAACACTGTGCGCCATTCGAACGATACTTTTATTTGTACGGTAAGACTAACACGTTGGTTTTGGTATTGGCAGAATTCACCAAAGTAAGCTGGTGGACAAAGACACATTGGTCGCGAATGATTGCTGCTACCCACTGAACGATAAATCTGAATTCCACGATTACAGCGCCAAACACATGATTTCATGGTCACTGCAGAATCACCATTCATTGTCTGAGCAGCTACTGCAATGGTTGAAGCGGTCGAAGTTGTTTCTAAATGTCATGAAGCGAAAATAAAATCGAGGAATGAACTGTGTCCCGTGAATAGTTCAATTGAGCTTATTCACTTTTTCGAGATTTATTCAGAGAAGACCATACAATGAACTCGAACATCAGAAATATTCACAATAATTTTCGGCATGCTTTTAAACAGCTGATCAAAAGTATCTACTCAATAGCATACTCTCAATATGACCGCATAGCTCGATGTTTTGTATGGATTTCGTGATATTTCTGGCAATGACGAATAGTCTTTTATTGTCTCAACCCAAAATCTTTCCCGATACTTCAAGTTCTATTTAAATCGCAATACTCGATTATAACCTTATGGCAAGGTCTTATTGCATTGGAATCATAATGCCGAACTAGAGATTCTGAGGAGTGGATAGAGTCATCAAGCGTCTCATAGATGAATCAGCCACTTTCACATACCGTCACCCATTTGTTCAGACTAAACCTGTCGAAGATATCTTTTCTCTTTTTGCCGGACTTCATAAGTATATCAGGTCCATGTCTATGTCTCGGATAAGTGATCGATGTCGACATTCTAATAATCCTAAATTCTCTATTCGTCAAACAATTCGTGAAGTTTTTGCAAACAACATTTCAAATTGCAATAATGAACCGAGCTTAAATTTACAACTCGTGCACGGAAGTTAAAGCGGCTTAGTTGCATTGCATCGTAATAGTTTTCTCGAAGATTTACTGTCATAACATTCAAGTCGTGCCTCTGATTTGGTTTCGTTCATTTAAGTTTGAGAAGTCCAAGCGTAAATTCTTCATCCCTAACTTATACCAAAAGAAGCTCCCTAGACTTCTTCAATCCAAGAGAACAATGTCCTANGGGAAAAATCCAACACATATACAAATGACAGAATCGAAAAATTTATAACACATGAATGGTAGTGAGAGAGATAAAGATGCAGGTCATAACACAAACGTGTAAAATAAAGCAACCGCAACATTTACTTCGAAAAGACCCAGAAAAAAATCCAAATTCACTTGCGTCAGATCATGTAAAATTTCAATGACGCTTTAAAGCGTCACCGGTCCCGAAAGGGTTAAAGATGAAATGGAAAAAAATCGATGTTGATTATTTGAGTTGTATAAATACTGATCGATTTCATTTCATTTTTCGTTCGGTAGCGACGCATTTTTTAAGAAATTGAATAAAGAATGTGAGTTTTATAGAGGAAAAGAAAGTGAAAGAGAGATTCAATAGCTCATTTAATCATGTATACTTGTGTGAAAGGATATTCTTGTGCTCGATTCAAATACGTTATTTTATAAATACTATGGTGAATTCCGTCTATCTTTCTCTGGATATAAAAAAAAAATTCTTTTACAATTTCTTATATTATAGTGAAAAAAAAGTGTATTACAGAACAGTTAAGAGAAGACCTATAAGCATTTGATCACAAAAAGAATTTCGGTGTTAGGTTGTGAAAATTATTAACCAAAGGTAGCATTTCATCTCAGATTGACATATGTAGTGTTACCCGAAATGTGATTACTCTTTGTATTTTTCTATTTCTTTTTGCTCGCGCTACCCAGAAAGATCTCGTCCGTCTTTGTATTGTAATTTCACAGAGATTGAGAAGAATAGTTTCTGAATTTTTTTAGCCAACGCTATATTTAACGAAGATAGTCAATGAATGAAGTAGTTTAGTGTTACATATTGTGGTGGACATGTCTTTTCTAAAGTTTCAAAAGTGTTCGAATTGATATGATGATCCTAGAGATCATACTGATTGCAGTTCGGACAAACATAACTATGCTTCTCATGTTGATCCTCCTTATAATTGATATCGTCGTGATGGTGCGACTTGTAGTTATCGTTCCTACCCCCATTACACTTACTAGAGTGTTGATCATGGTGATTACTCTTTTCTTCATATTGAGACATTCGTATGCTCTGCTCCTGAACTCTACTATTAGCACGGATATCTACAACCAGCTCGTCATGACCCTACCATATACTACTGTACGCTTCAGAAGATACTGAAAAGCTGTATTGACTGATTTTGTTTTTGAGTCTCTTGAAAATGGCAAATATCAAAATGTAATCAAAGGACTGCAAAAAATCGTCGTTCGATTGTGACACTTAGGGTATTGATGTTATTGAGAGTAAACTAAATCTCCATGATCCCTTGAATATTGTCTCAGAAAAATTATATGAGAATTTTGCATCACCTATTTGCATGAGTCACACAATCAATAAACAGAACACATAAAAGTAGAGTATTGCTTTTTTTCAGTAAGATTCACAAAAAACATGAATGCGTATGGGATGTGAGTAAGAAGAAGATTTATATATTCGCACTCATATCCTCTCGGCACACAGTTCGAAGATCTTTGAAACACATTAAAAATAAGTATAAATGATTGATGAAATCATTCAGATTCGTGTTGTTTCATAGAAAAATTCGATGAATTACAGATTTACGCTGTAGTCATCGACTTCATCATCAAAGAAAATGTTCTATACGAATTGAATTACTACAGTTGTGAAGAATCAGCATCCATGAAATACTGTGATACGAATTCGCGACTATCCGCAAGTAATAGTTCGAGAAATTATGCTTTCGATGGCGATAAAAATCCATAATTTTTTTTATGCATTTGTCATATTTTTCGAGTTCTATTTGAGTGTCGTTGATCTCATTGTCCTTGCTCACACCCACACACTCAACTTATGAATGTTTCAGACGTTTTTGCGAACTACTTTTCTCGTTTATAAATTAATCAGAGACCTGCTCAGTATATGAGATGAAAATTATTTTATCTGAAACTACATTTAACAGAGCAACCTGAGCTACTACTTTTTCTAAATTTGAGATCAGAATATATTATTGCTGATTTTAAGTTCGGCATCAGAAGAAGAAAAATATGAGAATGAGAATACTTATCTTGAATTAATGAGGATGAAATTAATATTAATCTTGAGCGATATATTCGTGGAGTAATGAAATGTTCGAATTTTTTGATAGTGACTGAAGCATTTTTTTTATCAAACATCTATTTATTTACAAATGACCATACTTGTCGATCACAAAATAGATCTTTCCGACTTTTTGTTGTAGGAAATAATACATTGATACATCTGTTCAATGTTAATAGTCTATTAAAATTAAGAAAACAATCATAAAGATTCATTCTTGTTATCCAATTAGAACATTCCATGGAACATCTTTTTTTTTGAAAAAAAAAAGATCAAAGAAATTCAAAATAAAACAAAAATAAAAAAAACAAACAGATAACACTCTTGATAACGATATAAAGAACTTCTAGTGACTTTTCAAACATTCTTATATTCGAAAACATTTTTTTTTCGTTTCACGAAATATTGGTCATATTGAAAACGATCAGTTCTAGTTCTACAATTTTGATTCCCTTTTAAAGATAACGTGAGATTATTGTTGTAAAAAATGATGTAAATGTGAAAAGAATAAATGAAAAGTTTTGACGAATAGCCAAATTCGAAATCGTTCTTTTACATTCTAATGGTTTCAAATCTTTATATTCTGGTAATTTATCTTGATTTATAAATTTATAATTGTCTGTACGACCATATACAACGAGACGTGAAGCATCATTAAAAAAGTTCTGCCATTGAACTACTGATTCCGGTGTCCATTTCAGTTCTTTTAACCATTTTTCAAGTGTTTCAATACTTAATAATGATCTTTAAATAATAATACACAAATAACATTATTTCAATCAAGAAGTAAAAACATCTAGACATACATACTCAGAACTATTTATTATTTTTTTCCATGATTCTTGCGAATTGATCGTCACACAAACATATAAATCGTTCATACGAGGATAATAAGCAAATATCTGTCGACACATTTCATCTTTTGTACTTTTACCACCCTAGATATTTATATTTACAAAACAAACTATTGTCTATTTCAAGATATAGTGTATTCTACTAGTTTTTGAATGACTCAAGAATACAAGTAGTTAGAGACCTGCAGCTTTCAGCAATCGATAGAATACTTCGTGTGACACAAATCTATAAAAGAACCGAGAATCAATTATATTTGGAAAATGCTGCATTTTCTAAATCTTTGAAAGAGATTTACGGAAACTCAACTGTAATAGCTATTGCGGTACAAGAGATATATCATTTTTACTGAAGACTACTCATCACTTCATTTACAAGTTTGAATAATCTGAACACTAATGCAGATATAGTTAATTAACTACGATGAATCTGTGAACAATGGTAGTTTTTTGTGGAGGACATTCAATGAAAATAGTATATTTCATAATTAAAAAAATTATTGAAGTGTCATAATCTTATAGTCGAGTCTTTGAAAGAGTTAGAAAATGTAGCACCTTCAAAGCAAGATCGATTCTCAGTTCTTTTATAGACTTGTGTCCTCTGAAGCATTGTATCTTCAAAAAACCGTGATGGACACTATTTTTGAAACAGACAAAAATTTTCATTAGACTATTGTACCAAAGTTATGTCATTTTTGTTTTTTGTACTATAAACACATCGAGTAGCTAATTCATCACCCTAAAACAAATATGATAAATAGGAAAAAAAGAAGAAAATAAAATTATACTGGATACAATTGAGTTGGTCTTGGTAGAATATTTTGATATTGAAAATTGAAATCATATGCATCAGCATTAAATAAATAATCAACTGCTGTTCTATTTCGAATGATCTTTGTCCATAGACTTAGACCTTGATTATGAAAATAATTTATTAGATCGATAGACAGTTTGAACTCTACCTTGCAAATGAGTATGTGGAAATGCTACAAGGATTGTAATTCCAGATTGAGGATAATTCTATAATATATTAGATGAGTTTACTTCTACATAAGTAATTAACTGATGTTTACTTTTGTAGTCTCAGCTGGACAATATGAGTCAATTATAAATCGATCAACTCCTGGTGGAATAGCAATACCGTTGGGACTTGAATCTGTACCAAGTGTAAGATAACCAAGATCATATTGACGACGTTCTTTTCCAAGATAAAATCGAAAACCTGTACTATCATGACGATCTAAATATAAATAAACAAGATTGAGATTTTTTATAATCTACAGGATGGTTCAAAAGTTACTGGGCAGTTTTTGATTGTGAATTACTTTTCATAGGAACAAGATAGAGAACTACGATTTTCAGCATTCGAAAGAGGAGATAAAGACGCACAAAACTGTATAATATAAGATAATGTGACTTCGTTTTTTCAAGGACTTAAACCGACGTTTTTCAAGAACCAAGGTTCTCCGTAACGTGACAACACTGAATTTTTTATGATTAGGTGTGCATTCGAACCGCTAGTGGAGCACCTACAAAATTGTGCAAAGTCCAAACTTAGAAAGTTACTCCTTCAGAAGTTATAGGCATTCTACTAGAAATTCTGAGTCAATTTTTGTGAAAAAATCACTTTTATGCGCATTTTTTATTTTATAAGAAATCCTTTTTTCGACAATTTTTTTAGAAAATTGATTAGGAAAGCTCTAGAAAACATCTTCAAAAATCCTATAATATAAGATTTCATGCATCTTCATCTCCTCTTCCAAACGCTGAAAACCTCAGCTCTCTATCTTGTTTCTCTCAAAAGTAATTCGCTATCAAAGACTGCCCGATAACGTTTGAACCACTCTGTATATTCGATAATATTCTATACTAGATATTTGTTTTGGATTATTATAATGCACTTGAAACATGTAATATTTTATCTCAAAATCACCACCTAATGGATATCCAGCAATTTCTGGAAATTCCACTATCTATGTAAATGAAAATCTTTCACAAGTACATGTTTATTTTGCAAATCTTACATCATCACCACCAACAGCCCAACTACAAGCAATATTTGCACTACATGCAGTAATATTTTGAAAAATCTCATCACATACACCAATTGGTAAATTGTTATCGTCGAACATAGCTATAGTATTACATTCATACAACACTATATGATGAACAAGATCTCGATTATTTGAATCAATTATTGTTTTATACTAAGAAAAAGAATATTCTTATAAAATAATTTGAATATACTGAACTAGAAATGAAATACATACTGCAATTGCATGTCTTCGTTGTGAAAAATTGCTTGGTGCTTTGTAGACTTGACAATGATAAGTCGTATCAGTTGCTGGTACAATATACTGAAAGAAAATTTAACAATGAACTCCAAACGATAAAATGATCTCTAACAGAATAACTAACATCTTTAAACTGAAAGTCTATATAGTCAAGATCAGCAAACTTTTTTTCTGGTGATGGATTACCATATGATTGAAGTGGAATAACGCGTGAACCTCGTCGATTTTCATGATAATATATTAAACCATCTGATTGAGACATATCAGGATCTTCAAGACCATAAGCAAATATAAGAATATTAGTACCAGACTAAACATATAGCAAATATTATAACAGTTTTATTAAATATATATATAACAAACTTTAATTGGAACATCCATTCTATCACAAGTATCAAGAAAACGTTTGAACTGAATAGCTGTCCAACCATTTTGTTCGCGACCTTGAATTGCAAACCAATCTTTTGTAGTATTATCAATTATTGGTCTCGAAAAATTATACGCATATCGATCCTATGAATAGACAAATAAATAAGATACTAATTAGTTAGAGAGAACTGACATAAGAATTATATATAGACTTGAAAATGAACTTGACCTGATTGATCAATCCATCCAAGACCAATATCAGCACCTTTCATTCCACCAGCTATATATATATAATAAACATGAAAAAAAGATATTTATTTTAAGAAATGACTTACCTGGACTAATACCCAAAGCAATCCATCCTATTGTTTTAATATGTAATTCAAAAGTAATTTCTTGTTTTATTTCATCAATTGTCCACCAAAGATTAACGACATTACTCTCAAGTTCAATTGAATGTTTGTAACTAGTATATGGTTGAAGAGAACATGTAATTCTATTAATTTGTTGAACGACTAACAGCAATGGAATTACATAAGAAACAACATATATCTTCGTCATTTGTTTTTATCGAAATAAAATTGTTAGTTTGTAAAAGCTTTCATTGTATATATATATATATATATCGATATAAATAGTTTTCATACGTTGAAAATATTTACCTTCACAATCTCTTAGAGCGATATCCGTCAAAGGTTTTTTTCAGATCATAAAAATATTTTTGTTGTCAGTTACAGTTGCTAGATATCAAGTCATATAAATTAACATAATTCAATTAAATATCGTTGGCGTCGTGAAATAATCCGATGTTATCTTTTTATTCAATGATTTTATTGCGAAGATATAATATTAATATTACTTTTTTTTGTTTTTTGTAACAACTACATGCACTTATTCATATAGAGTAGATTTAAAAATAAATCCTTTAATAACATTTTGATGCTTTTAAACTATTTAATATTTTATTAATATGATTAAATTTATCGCTAAGAAACTTGTCATAGTGAAACTAGAAATAATATCTCTGGTATTATTGCCAATTGATGTTCTACAACATTGTTTTTGTTGAAAATGTTCATAGTTTGATAATTGAAAATTTTCTGTTCGATCAAACAAAATTTTCCATGATGAATATGTGTTTATATTTAAAACATGTAGACAAATTAATCATTCGAGAATAATAAGTAAATGTATGAAGACACATTTCATTCTATACACTCTCACCTCTCTCAAAATAAAAGCAAACTTCATCATCATAAATAAATTTTTATTGACTAACCTACTAATGTAATATGCATCTTATTCATTGTGTTATAAATATATGAACAAGCAAATACAACATCCTAAAATATTCATAGAATATGACAAAATGAATAAAACAAACTATTTATTTTTTACTGAATATAATTTAATTGGTTCTGTGAAACGATTTTGTAGTTGATTATTATAATCGAATTATTCACTATTAAATAAATATTGTATAGGTATTTTATTTCGAATTATTTGTATCCATATACTTCGACTTACATATCAAATAATTATAATAAACAATATCGTCTTTCCCTCGACGAAACAGGCGAAGGGGGGGGGGGGGTCATATGAAGTACAATGAGTTTCTATCTTTGTGTGTGTTTGCTTGCACGTGTACAATCACGTGTTCACGTGTATAGGCGTAATTTATAACATTTGACTGAAGGTAATAAAGGTTGAAGAAGTCAAATCTGTAATCAGTTTTTCGAATTTTTTATGTATTTCTGAAATATCGGATGATCTATGTAAGACGGCTATGCTTTGGGCCGTATTGCCAGTCAATCAGATTTATTTCCTATTTCTCTCTCATTCTATCATGCTGTTCGGTGCTGGAATTTCAGTCGAACACGGATTTTCGCTATCATGTTGTCGCGCATGTAGGTTTTCAACCCTTGGATTCTTCGTTCATCAGCTGTTGACGGATTCTTGCTTTGTGACTGAAAGTTCAGTCATCTCTAACGACTGGCGAGGGAACCTTTTCAGGTACCCTTCTCTTCGACTTCAATGACTTTTTACCAATAGATACTGTTCAATGTTCTAATAAAAATTCTTGAACGATTTGAGTTCTTGTCACTACTTTCAAAAGTTATGAGCATTTTAATTTTGACTCTATAGTGCATAACATACAGTATCGGTCATAAAAATTGAATCAAATGGACTGTTTTTTTAGTCATTGGTAGAAGTTTATTCGATGCTTTTTTCATACGGATAAGATACGCAAATATTACGATTAAGTATTTATTATTAGTCTCATGAAAACAATTATACCTGTTATCAAGTAAAAAGAACACATGTTTAGCGTTTCATATATGATTTTTGAGTTGTCATCTATGAGAATAAGAAGAACAAGTCAGAAAAGAACTATATGAATAATTCTGTATTGATGTATATAAAGCAAATTTTCAAAATTAATTAGTTGAAAAGTTAACCGTTATAAAATGTCGAATTTTCAAACATACTTGTCAGTATTACACAGCTGGGATGGTTCTCAGAAGTTAAAGTCATTATTTAGCTTGATCACTTTTTTAGAGCCAGAGAACGTTTTAAGTCAAATTGATTTCTTATTCGTCATTCTTAAAAATAAAAGAGATTTCAACCTGGACATAACATCATTCTAACTCTCTTCTCTTCGATCATCCGTATTAATCGAACAATCTTCAATGAATAGACTGATATTTTTATTTTAGATATAAACATGTTTTTCTTGATTCTTGCTTTTACTACTTGGAAGATGATTAGTATTCAAGGTGAATCATTATTTTCATTAGCTTGCTCACATGACAATGAAACATGTACTGTGTACAAAATTGATATTGACCTAGTTGACAACCGTGCTACGTCAAATCAAATTGCTGCATGGCATCAGTCCAATATTGATGAGGGGTTTGGATCTATAGCTGGATTCAAGAATGAAAAAATAGGTTATATTGTAATGACAACTAACTGTAACTCTCAAGTGAATCTTATTAATATTAGCGATCTATCGCAACCAGTATCATCTATAATGATGAAAACAACGTGTACGCAACCAATTCATTCATTAAAAGATAGATGGTTGTTGGCACTGGGTACAGCCTCCAATGGCATTGGTGGTTCATATCCTGTATCATTATATATATTTGATCCAATATCAGGTTTATCGAGTCGTGGTGAGTTTTCTTTATTTCTTTCAAATGAAACAAAAGAGAGAGTAGGAAAGGTTTCTATGCCTTGTTGTGTCTCTTAAGATAAGAGATATATAAAATCTATTACCAGAATAATCGCTACCATAAGGAATATAGAGAACAGTTCTGCTTTTTTAACGGCAATGGGTCCACGAATGATGCGCACGACGAAAGTTGCGCACGGAACGGAAAATGAGGGTTTCGAAGCAGAACGAACCGTTTCAAGTTCACTGCCTTCACCATCACCTTCGCTCTCACCCTCACTTACATCCGCACTTCACGGTCTCAGCCAGAGCCCTCAGAGTCTCCGTGCGCAAGTTTCGCCGTGCGCATCTTTCGGGATCCCGAAATACATAAGCACTGTTTGACCTCTTTTAAATGAAATAATGAATACTGTCGTGTTTCTTTTGTGTACTCTTTACCATTCATAGACATTGTTCATTTCGATACTATGTTCGCTAAGTCATATCAAATATTACATCCACAAACGGGCTTTTCAGCTCTAAATTTAAATGCACCTGAACCGAT
>CAJNSZ010000272.1:0-89770 GCA_905329745.1 Rotaria sp. Silwood2 | reverse complement strand
AGCGAGGCCGCGAAAACTGTAGCAATCAATAATAAAAGGTATCAGATTTTGGAATGTTCTTTTTTGGAAAATTGATCAAGTTATAATTTTGAAAAATAATGCATATCATTATTTGTGACTTGAATAATGCATATGATAGTGTGTAAGATCTGCTGTAGATATCATAGATATGTAAAACACACTTATTTGTCAATCAATTCAATGATTATAATAATAAGAATGATAAATTACGAAAAACGAATTAAAAAGTAATTTAAAAAAATGAACGAATAGCAACAATGCAAACAAAAAAATAGGGCGCTCGTAGAGAAAAATAATAGAATTCTGTTCGAAATGCCGAAACTAGAGAGGTCATTATTCTAGAAATCGATCACCCTGGAAAACAGCTATAGTCTACGAGAGATTTATCACTTTACGAATTTCGTATTAGTTGAATGAGGCTAGAGTGTATATGTGAGTTCCACATTTCAGCCCCAAAGGGGCTGCACTAACAAGCTTTTCTTTCTCATAATCAAGATAAAAATCAAAACTCATCAGTTTTAATGAAATTTTTCTGTTGGTCGTTCTCTAATTGACAATAAAGGCAGTGAGGTCGCTGTTAACATTTCATAATGCTTGATAATGTCAAGTTATGAACTTTTTCTGCATTCCAAACAGAGATGAGCACAGAATGACTTTTTTTGTCCTGTCCTGCCCTGCCGCACCATCAACCATGGTCCTGTTGAGCGGTAGGACAGAACATGACAGACAAGTTCGTCCTGTCCTGTTTAGCAGGACAGAACAGGACAAAACAAGACTTAATGCAGGTTAAGCGCTGTATTTGTTCAATTTTTGATCAAGTCAAGTATTCTTATCCTTGTAATGATCTTAACAATTTATTTCAAAATCTTTTCAAGCGTTACTGTTTCATTTGTGAATAAACATAATTCAGTTAAACAAAAATAAAAAACATTATAAGTTACCATTTTTAACGGGTGAGGCAGAATAAATGACGGTCTCAGTATTTTTTCAATATCTCGCTCAGCTTTGACCACGGAGAGCTGATAGTAGAGTTAAAGGATACCCTATTGAAATCTCTACAAGGCCTGTATCAAGCATTTTTCTCTACAAAGCTAAGCAGAAATATGAAAACAAGAATACACAACACACTATAAATGACCAACTTTCAAAACCATTTTTTTGAATAACATTGGAAATTGTTTTTAGAATTTCAAAAACAATGCAGCGGTAATTAAGATATTTTTGAGTACTTTGAAGTGCGCTCTTTCTCGCTGTATAACTCAAAGTTCGGTATAATGAAGTTGAAGTTTGAAAATGCTGACTTTCAAAACCCTATTAAAAATGATCCAAATGTGATATTTTTCGTCAGCTGAATTTAAGAAGAAAACTTTAGCTCAACTTTTGCCTCTGAATCCGGTACAGCAGTCATTGTGCCGATATTGATGGCACGCTTCGATGATTCTCCTTCCTCCTCCTTCTGTTCTCTTTCCATTGTTCTAATATATCTCTCCTGTCTCTCTCCTATCTCTCTCCTATATATACGTGTGCTATGTATGAAGTTGCTCCACTCTGGATATGTTAAGAAGCGAATAAACATCATTGCCAAGAGTGGCGGTAAGCTACTCCACCTCTATTCAGTTTGTCATTACGTATCAACCCAGTCAGCGCCTTATTGATTGTTACAGCCATTTTCCATCAAAATAAAGAAAACCCGAGCCAAAACAATACGATTTTGGCTTAGTTATGCCTCTTTTTCTAGGAGCTCCGAAATCATAGATTGCAACAGTTAATTTCTCGAAAATCTGAAAAAGAAGATTATTGGCGTACGTCACAAGGATGAATATGAATATTTTCAAATTAAGATCAATCGATAGAGATATTCAAAGGCTACAAAATTTCTATATTATTTTATATTTGTCATCATTAGCCGACGAAAAAAACCTAACAAACAATTTTTCAGTTTACAAAGTTGGTTGTTTAGAGTGTGTTGTGCATTCTTATTTTCATATTTCTGCTTAGCTTTGTAGAAAAAATGTTTGATACACTCCTTGTAGAGAATTCTACAGAACATCTTGTAACTCTACCATCAGCTCTCCATGATCAAAGCTGAGCGAGATATTCAAGAAATACTGAGACCGCCATTTATTCTGCCTCACTCGTTGTCAACTTCGACAGATATTACATACACTTCTGCCGTTTCATCATCTTTGCCTGTCCTGTCCTGCCGCACCATCAAGAGTGTGGGTGTGGGTGGGTGCGCTTGTATCTGCAATTGAAACAATACCCACACCCACACCCATCTGTTCGCTTTAAGCTTCACCTTTCTAATTCCTTTAGTTCTGACAAGATTTTGATTGGTGTTGTTTACCAACCTAATAAAAAACAATGGTCTCATATTGCGTCATCAGATGATACTTGGCTTCTGAACGTCAGTAATGGTTTCATACAACATTCTAATTTTAATCCTCGCCAGTACACTTGGCCAGTAAGACCACTTTCTGTGCTATCAGAAGACAATGCCAATCGAACTTCGCATGTGGACGTATTATTTGATACACACTCTCGTTGTTTAGCATTTCGTATTGATGATCAAATCGAAGATCAATGGGCTTTTTATTTACCTAAAAATATACGAATCGACCAGCTATATCCTATTGTCATTCTTAACAGCTCAACAATTTCAATTTCAATTGATGTTTAAACAATAAATGATTAAAAAAAACAATAATTTTCCCACAACATTTTAATAACATTCGATTGTAATAACAAAGTTCACAAGAATTAAATAAAAATTCTAAACGTTGATCATTTAGTTTTATTAAATGAATGAGTTTCCTACGATACAAAAGAAGAGTGTATGAGTGAGAAATAACATAAAACTGATATACCTATAGACCCTTTCAACTCGACCAAAAGCATCTAAAATACACTCTCTCCAATAAAGACATAGTATTCATTATCTCTGACCTACGAATATGATGATATCGATGCATTATTCTATTCTTTTCTTTGACTTAATATTTTTTTATCATTGGCATAGATTATTCAAGATTTTTTTTTGAACATTTCTTCTTTCATTTTTTTTCCATCATACAGAATGTTCCAGTAAATAGGTTTATTTCTTTTAAATGTTAAATATAACATCACTTTTTTGTAATGTCGAAAATTTTCTTATACATTACTACGCATAAGATCTTTTTGTCACGATCGTGATTATGATCATAAGTATGAATGATACAGAGTATATTAGTTCATTATCGAATAAAAACAAAGATAATAATAACAACTATCAGCTCATATGTGTGTTTGAAATGATTTAATAAATATAATTTATTTATTGTTTAAATCATATTGATGATAAGTATTCAAAAGAACACCCTTATGAATATATACTAAGTAATGACCATTAGCGGGATCTTGTTGAATGAAAAGTGAATTTATATTAAACAAGCTATTGGAAAACAGAAGAATAGAATTCATAATATTATTAAGAAACAGGTACTGAATAAGAACTTTATAATTGCCATTCGAACGATGAGTCTTTATAGAGTAACATTGAAATAATCAGTGGCCACTGGCGAGCGAAATTTCTTAACACAAACACTAGTATTCAACTGAGTCTCCTTTGAAATTTCCTGTCTGAACAACAAAGAAGACTATGATAACAAGAATGTTGAGGACATCTTAACATTTTGACCAATGTTACATGTATCTACAACAATACTTTTCATATCTCCAAACCATGTATCATGCCCTACAGTAAAAAATTGGGCTTTATACATTTCAATAATTTACTGAGATGATCGATATCTTGTACAAAAAGAAAAGAAAAAATTAATACTGATGGTTTTGATTCATTTCTTTTGATTTTTTGTTTTTGATTAAAATAATTTTTCTTTGTATTTAAAACTGATAAAAAATAAAACAGCAATTGTTTTCTTCTTGATTAAAATACAACTTCATTACTATATTAAGGAAATGATTTTATTCAATAAAATTCTAATAAATTGGTATAGATAAAATCATAGTGATTATGTAAACATTCTTTTTGTTTTTCAATTAGTTTTATAATTTTAAGATATTGTGTCTAAGTGTATATCTGTTATTTTCATGTGCTAACTAACTTATCATATTTGTGTCTACATTTTAGGTTAGATATTGATAATGGATATTTGAAATCTCGATTACATACCAACGTTATTTTTCTCGATCCTATTTCTTTTTTATCGTTCTCTTTTCACAGCATGATATATGCCGTCGATTCTATCGGGATATTTTTGCTTGTGTTAGATATTTTCATATCATTCTCTTCTTCTGTTGGTTGTAATGGTTCAAAGTACGTTAAACATCAGTTTTAATTCTAAAAATTATTATGAAATCGTTATATTTTTCGGATAAAATCTAATAAAGAATAGAATTATTGATATTTAGGTAATGGTCATACAAATGGTATTGTAGCAAATGAGAAAACGAAAAATAGTCTATCAATATCAGATAATTGTGAAAATAGAACTAAAATTTCATCAAATAGTAATATACGTTTATATCTATCATTAACAATTAGTTCACCTGGAATTATATTTGGTGATATTGGTACAAGTCCATTATATGTTATTCGTACAATATTTGCTGAAAATCTTCATCCAACACGAGAACAATGTACTGGTGCTGTATCATTAATTATATGGAATTTAATTGTAGTTGTATCAATAAAATATGGTATTTTTATATTAATGGCTGATAATCGTGGTGAAGGTGGAACATTTGCTCTATGTGGTCTATTAACAGGTGAACATAGTCAATTACGTACTCGTGCTAAACATATTATTAGTATAGTATCAATATTTGCTGCTTCACTTTTAATTGGTAATCATAATATATATGTTTTGTTTTTCTCCTCATATTTTAAATATATATTTCAATTATTTTAAGGTGATGGTGCACTTACACCAGCTATTAGTGTTTTATCAGCTGTTGAAGGTTTAGCAACAACTTCTGAAGCATTAACAAAATGGATTTTACCAGTAACAGTTTTAATAATTATGACTCTTTTCTTTGTACAAATGTTTGGTTCATCAAAAATTGGTAAAGAATATTTTTCTTTTTTGTAAAAAAACAAAATATTTCTTAATAAATAGGTTTAACATTTGCACCAATTATGATCATTTAGTTTCTTGTTCTATTTTCAATTGGTATATGGCGTATTACATTTGATCCAGCTATACTACTCTTCTATTGAACACTCTGTGAGGGTCCTATTGAAAATGGTTTTATTGCATGGCTCTAACATTAATTCGATCTGTTCCAATGCTTTTTAGATGCAAGTCGCTTTTTATTTATATACCATTCGATAGAGCAAAGAAACAATAGAAGAAAAAAGTATCTAATGAGTCAAAAAAACATAAAGTTGAGAAAATGGACAAGAAACGTATATGTTCAGCATATGAATATCTAATATGTGAGAATAAATTGATTAATTTTGAACAATCGAAATGTTAAAGGTACATAAAGACGAATTACTTCTGATGACATTATCTTGTTTAATAATTCATCTGGATTAATTGATGGATTTCGATATAATTCAAATAATATGAGGCCAGCGAAAAATTGATGAAGACCAATTGAATAATAAAATGATAAATAATAAATTTGTCTTTCTAATTGATATAATTTATGCATCAATTTTTTCATTGATTTGTTATATTTATCATTTCGATCATTAATATCAGATAGAGCATCACTTGTAAAATATATTTTTGATGTTATTGCTTCAAAAACAACAATTAGATTTTTATCATTATCACTAAGATTATTTTCAAATGTTGCATAAGACGATCGATTATTATATCGAATAAGATTTGTTAATTTAACTGGAGATTTAATTATTTTCATTTGCTTCGATCTATTTGTTTTTTCTAATTTACCAAAACCAAGTAAATTATATTCAATTGATTTAGGTCTAAGTGAAATGTATAACCAATCTTTAATTGAATTCCATCGATGAGAATAATCATTTTTCATGAATGATGCAACATAACGAAAAAATAAATGCATTTCTTCTGATTCCAGTGATGATAAAATTCGTGTATCTAATTGTCGAATATCAATTAAATATGATTCATTCAATAATTTAATAAGTGTTGTCATTGATTGTCTTTCATATAATAATGATACACTTTGTTCAACAGCAGTTAATCTCATATTTAAAGTTTCTAACTGAAAAATTCAAATTAAAATAGAAATAAAAATTAAAAAATTGCCTTACTTTATCCAAAATGGATCTTTGATAATTCAGCATGGTTCGTTCATAATAACTCAGTTTTTTTTCTTCATTTTCATCAATAAGAACGTGATGAAAATTTTCTTTTAAATCATTTAATTTTTGTTGTATTTCATCATCATCATCTAATTCATCTTTGATAAAATTATCAGGAGATAAACTCTTAAGATTCTCCAATGATATTTGACAAATTTGATTGTCATTCAAGTTGACAATAGAATTTATTTGATTTGTTGATGATTCTGTAAACATTTGATCAAATGGTTCAACTGGTTGTTTATCCATAGCTGAAGATGAAGATGTGGTTTGATTTTTTCGATTTGATGTATTTGTTTCAATAAACATGGTTTCTAGTAAATAGGCTTTTCTTGAAATAGAAGATTCAATTTTTGATGATTCATATATTGATAAAACAACCCGACCAAATGTTTCATCACTATTTTCTAAAATGTGCAGATCATAATGACCATATCGACCTTGATTATCTTGGTCGAAAAAAACTGTTCTATCATCTGTCAAAATGACAACATTAAAACCACTATTGGTCATTACTCGACGTAAAGCAACTAAATTTAAATTTGTAAGTGATGTTACCCGCGAAAAAAAATTTGTTGAAAAAACGCGGTCGACCGCGGTTGTCTTTACCGCGACCGACCGCGTTTTTTCAACAAAACGTTTTTTATGGTTCTACTTATTTATCTATCTACTTATGCATTGATCTATCTATCTATCTATTTATCTATCTATCTACCTATCTATCTATCTACCTAGCTATCGATCTATCTAGCTAACTATTCAACTACCTATTTATCCATCTAAGTACCTATAGATCTATCTATCTAACTAACTACCTATCTACCTCTCTATCTATCTAACTAACTACCTATCTACCTCTCTATCTATCTAACTATCTATCTATGTAGCCACCTCTCTATTTATCTAACTGTCTATCTATTCAGTCATCTATCTAACTACCTAACCATATAACTATCTAACTACCTATCCATCTATTTATCTAGCCACCCATCTAACTACTTATCTATCTAACGCTCTAACCCATATATTTAACTATCTTTTTAACTATCTATCCAGATATGCAAATATATAGTGATTCGTCGGAAAATATGAACTTCCACGTACTCAAATTCATCTCCTGATAACATTTCTAAATACTATTCTGTTGTTTTTTTCTATTTATTAATTTGAAATTGATTTACAATTTGGTTCAATTGTTTCTGAGAAAAATTGAAAGCCCTGCTATAGATGGCGCCACTTTTTCTTCTTTCGTTTTTTTCAGAAACGACTGAGCTAAGCCAAAAATGAATTACAGACTATTAAATAGAACAATAGAGGAATTTACTAGTGCGGATGTGTGTGTTCTGAATCAACACCCGCACTCACACTCACTCCCTATAACAGTCTTTCATCTAGTCGAATAAAAATCGGCACATATAATAAGAAGCACAAAGACTTCCTTATTATGTCGATTAATAAAAAGACAGCGTAACTGATAAAAGAAACAACCTGTTTCGTCTAAATCGATCTTATTCAATCAGTTCGATTTATTCATTTAAAGACCATTTGATAAATGCAGTTAAAGTTACCCTGCATTAATTCTTGTTTTTTTTTGTCAACAATATCAAAAAAAAATATATGTGTAGTGCATAAGTGTCTATGTCAATTTTTTTCTCGTGATCATTTCTCGCTCGTATAATCTTACATAGACTTTTCGATACGGCGGTCACAATGATATTTACTGAGGTTTATGAAACCGCGACTAAACGCGATATTTTATGCCGCCATCATAAACATGCACATCGCGGTGTATGAAAACGGGACTAATCGCAATATATTATACCGCGGTGGTAGACATGTTCACCGCAGTTTATAAAAACGCGATATTTTTTTGCCGCAGTCATAATCATGTTCACCGCGGTTTATGAAACCGCGACTAAACGCGATGTATTATACCGCGGCCATAAACATGTTCACCGCGGTGTATGAGAACGCGGCTAACCGCAATATATTATACTGCGGTCATAAACATGTTCACCGCGGTGTATGAAAACGCGACTAACCGAGATATACTATA
The DNA here is from genome assembly GCA_905329745.1 of Rotaria sp. Silwood2. Taxonomy (NCBI): domain Eukaryota; kingdom Metazoa; phylum Rotifera; class Eurotatoria; order Philodinida; family Philodinidae; genus Rotaria; species Rotaria sp. Silwood2. The sequence continues at coordinate 81,398 of CAJNSZ010000272.1, read as the reverse complement.
CCGCGGTTATGATCATATTCACCGCGGTTCATGAAAACGCGACTAACCGCGATATATTATACTGCGGTCACAATTATATACACCGTGATTTACTTTGAACGCGGTGATAAAAAAACGCGGTTAACCGCGGTCTTTTCAGTGACACCGCGGTGTCATGTTAGAGAACCGCGGTGAGTTCAAAAACACCGCGGTTGACCGCGGTTTTACTCCAAAAATTTTTCCGTGGGTACTCGTCCATTTTTTTCTGCTAATACTTGACGAAAAAGAACCATTGAAGTATCTGTATGAATAATCTATATAAAAATCGAGAAGAAAATTTCAATATTTATAAATATACTTCATTAACAATATTGCATGTTACAGATATTTTTTATTTACGTTATGTTCTTAAAGCATTCGGGTCAATTAATAAACATAAATTGCTTGTGGGCACCGTTTAAGAGAATCCAACGGTTTAACCCTTTCGATCCCGTATGTCATCCCGTAGATGCCATGCATATCGAAATATAGAAATTTTGCGTTCTGTCGTCTTCCTACATGATACATATCATATGTATGTTCAAAGAAACGCGTGTATCCTTCTCTGTGAAAATATTTTTCTCGCACTGAACTAGCGTAGCTAGAATTCGTATACAGCTGATTATCCAGATGAGAACGCAAGAGAGAGAGAAATGTAGATTTTCTTCAACGTTGTGTAGAATGAGAGAAAATGACGGGATTGAAAGGGTTAAGGGAAAGCATGGAAACCATGATAGAGGCACAAGAAATTTATTAATGGGAGAAAATGATTGACTATTTGGTATAAGAATGCAAATAAGTGTGTATAACATTAGTCATTCACGTCACTTATTTATTAAAAAAATGATTCAACTTAGTATTTATGCGGTTGGATTATTTTTGCGCAGTAGAAATATTATTGAATTTTATTCAGTTAATCATGATTACTGTCTATTTCTATAATTGCTGGGCATTCTATATAAAACTAAATTTATTCTCCAAGGAAAAACATCTAAGCAAATGAGTTATTATTATTCATTCATATAATTATTACTTCGTCTAAAAAGATTTTGAAGGTATGAAAGCTTAACGAGACAGTGATCAAAAATTTGTCTTTGCTCATCTGATTTTACTATAATATGGATATTTACATCAGTTGAATGAACTGTTTCACTGGTAAATGATACAAGACTATACAGGTAAATACAGCGATGTAAATGATACCTATTGGCCAACAGTCTTCCATATGTTTCCGTCTCAATAATCTCAACAGATTTTCTATCCACATGACGGTGCATCAAGCAATATTTTATCAGAACGCAAGAATGCCGGAAGAAAAAAAGTGTTTTCCACAAATTGCTTGGTGAGCAAGTAGTTCAAGTTACAATAATGTCGAAAACATTTCGTCTATTATCGACAATAACCTACTAAAGGTTAGCGTCCATAACAAAAAACAATTGAAAAATACATCGCAAAGAGTATCGATAGAAATTTAGAATGATACCATTAAAAGAAGTTTTGAATCAACACTGAGACGACTTCGACTAATAATCAACTGGGAAGGTGGTGCTTGTCGTTCATAGTTATTTAGATTTTTAAATAAAAATGTGTATTTCACATAAATAAGCAAAGAAAAGAAATTAAAAAAAAAATATCTAAAAGACTACAGTAGAGAATATTGTGAAAAAATTGTTTTTTTGTTATGAAGTTTTTCCTTGTACATAGACAACCACGTTTAAGAACAATCATATGTATATGTTCTTCATAAAATCATGAATTCAATTAATATGTAGATGCAGCAACTATATCTCTTTTCAAAATATATCATAAGTTGTTTTCTCTATGGTGCAAGACAGCGGCCTATCATGTCGTCATACCCAGTATTTTAGTTTATTAATTTTTTCTTTTTTTTTTCTTCAGTGTAGAGCGTTTAAAATTCACTTTTTTCTCAGACAAACGGTGACTTGTTGAAAAGAAATGACGCACATCATCTCATACAATCTTGAAACGAAAGAGATTTCGTTTTTGTTTGTGTTTTGTTGTACCTTAGAGATTCCTAAGCATTGTATTATTGGTCAGAATGAGAGAGAAAAAAATTCTATTCATCTCTTCCTCAGTGACCGGATACTTAGTACAATACTTAATACTTTTGTACTATTTCACTTGAAAATCTCAAGTACGAAGTACATTATTGCAATACAAGTACATTTACTTGTAGTAGACAAGTGTACTGAAGTACCGATGACAAATACAAATGCACTTTAGTACTTGTACTAAGTACAAGTGAAGCTGAATTTGATTGCCAAATGTGATTCTTGCTTTTCCAGTCCTGATCATTAATGTAGATTTTAATTCATGAAATTTTTTTGTGCAATTTAATTTCTCTTCGGACTTGCGCGCTGCTTCTACGATACTTTGCTTCGTTTCGTCATCATTTAATAAAGTCTCATGTATAATATAGATTAAAATATTATACATAAGAAGAGGAGAAAAAAATTACAATTAAGACATAAACATTGAATTGAGTAAGAGAATATCACTAATTGACTGGCATAATAACTTTTTCTGATAGAAAAAAATTAAATGAGTTAAAATAAAGTTTTAAAAAAATCACTAGTAATACAGGTAACCAAAAGAAGCTGGTTTAAGCAATAAGAAAAAAATCAACTAATTTATAATAAACTTTGATTAACTTTTAAGAATACTAAGTCTTTAAACAATTGTTCACTCATATTTGTTCTTCGCGATGACAAAATCAGACCAGCTGGAGAAAACACTCGTTCAATTGGTGCAGATGAAGCTTGAACAGAAAAAATGCGCATAACTAATTTTTTCAGGAGACTCATTCGAGAATGAAACCAATATTCGGAGAATTTGTATCTTACAGGATCATTTAAATAAGCTTCTAATTCAGTAGCAGGATTCAATTCTGTTGTATGATTTGGATCATCATTATTATCACTATAATTAAACAACTTTCTTCTTTTGGTTCTGGGTGTCGAATGTAAAGGCAACGTTGTTGTTGATGATGAACTATTTTGATCTGAGAATTGTGTGGATGTTGAGAAATCTTTGCTAATTTCATCAAGAATGAGTTGAATTATATTTTGTTTCAATCGGTTTTCAACATTAACAGTAAATTTCAAGTCACGAATCCAATAAAATTTGAATGAAGGATCTAGTACAGCTGCCATAAAATATAAGGAATCATTAAAAGGATCATTTTCTTGAACATTGACTTGATTTAATCGATTAATAATACCAATAAAACGTTTTTCAATTGACAATTGAAGTTGTTCAACAAGTTTACTACAATATGACAGATTTTCTTTAACATCACGTAAATGAGTTATTAAATGTACAATTGCCGGCACGACCAAGCTTACAGTAACAATCGTTTCTGCTTCACACTTAATAGAGATTTCGGAAAAAGGTTCTAGGACATCAATAATTTCTTCTAGAATTACAAAATCATTGCTCGAGAATTTTATTGGACTATCCATTATTTTAGTGATCGATTCCAAATCTTTTTTTCCAATTGATAAAATAGATTTTATAAGCATATATTCACTATTCCATCTTGTAATATTCATTTTGTTGATTTTTTTATTCAGGTCATCAAGTAAATCAGCCATTTTGCTAGATTTATTCGAAATTTTTGCTAGTGTTTGGCATTTCTCAAGCAGTCGTGATATGCAAGGTATATTTTTTAGACCATCATGTACACATAGTTGTATGGTATGTGCAAAACAAGACAATCGTACTGATGATAAATCTTCCGAACTATCATGCTCACCAAGGTGTATGTTTATCATTTGAAAATTGTTTATATCAACATCTTCTATAATAGATGAACGGAACAATTAATAGATTATGAAATAATATTTCAACGACGACATCGTACTGTTTTGAATATTCATCCTTTTAGACATGCATAATTATATTCTATTTCCAAAAGTAAGCTCAAAGAAAAAAATATATTGATCATAGTTATCAATAATTATAGATTGAGTTTCTAGAACCAGGATTTCATCTTTTAGATAGAAATACCTTCAGCAAATTTCTTTATTTTCTATGGGTTTTGTAAAAATAAAAAAATGTAAGTATGAAACACTACTTACGATCAAAATCATCAAAAATTGCACTGATATCGGAAATCGATTTCATTTGATCAGATCTTATACCATTTTCTTCATTATAATATAAACCGAATTTATATGCTTTAATCATTGATGAAGCATTATCAGTAATTATTTTAAAAACTTTTTGTTTAATATTAAATCGTTCAAGAACTTCTTCCGTTAACTGTTGGATATTTTCACTGGTATGGGGAGATTTGAAACGTAAAAAATCAATTAAATAAGCTTGTGGCATCATCTTATTATCAATGAAGTGACACGTAATACCTAAAAAAGATCGACAACGTCGATCGGACCATGCATCAACAGTTAATGTTACATGGTTAATACTATTTAAAGTTTCATGAATTGTTTTGAGAACTTTATTCGTAAAGGAAGGTATAATATCATTTTTTAATTTTTTTGCTGATATAGGTTCACACTTAAAGTTGCATTCTTTCATAAAATCACGAAATGCATTATTTTCGACAAAATTTAACGGCAAATTACATCGAATAATTAAATTTTTAGTAATAGAAAAAATAATTCGACTTTGTTTATATTTTTTACTTGTTAAATCATCAGTTATTTGATCATCACCAAAAACATTTTGTTCTTCCGTTAAACATTCATATTCACGAGCGAAAACCTGATCATATTCAACTGGATGTACTCGTTTTAAATGTTTTGAAAAATTACTATATATTCCATTTTGATCTTTATAATTTCGGTTGCATAATCTACATAATCCATTGATTCGATTTTTATCGAAAGGAGAAAAGTCAAAATATCTCCTCCAATTTTCACGAGACATCTTATAAATGTAAAGCACTAAGTGAAAATGAACGTTCATATAATAGATAAATATTCAATAAAATAAATACCACTTGTTGTGACCTAATCCATAAATGAGTGAAACTATATAAGTTTTATTATATACCGATCAGTTTTTCGAGGGTCTCTTTCTTCCGAACATATTCAAGTACTCATTTGTAATTGTAACGATCCAACAAAAAAAGTAAATAATTCATTTTAACAGCAATAAACATTAGAGTTTAATCATATTATTTGTAACTCATATTTATTTTATTAAGGATGTCAGTGAAGTACAAAAATAGAATGCATATAAATCGAATTACTAGTCATTGTGCTACATTTACAGAGATACTTGAATATGAATCTTCGTTACATAAATAACTATTATTAGTACTTAAGTACATATAGGTACTCAAGTACTGATATTTAACATGCATGTACTTAAGTAAACAGCATGTAAATAAGAGTACACAGTACATTTTTTAAGTAGCAAGTATTTGTACTTGTACTCGCTTTACTTGTACTTGTCCACTCATTGTTTTCTTGACTATGGAATTGAAGAAAATGGTGCATCAAAAACATGATCAGCATAGAACACATCTGGCTACCTCTTATTCGCACATGCTTCTCGACAAAATAAAAAAAAAAACATGCATCCAACAATGATTTTTCATCTAGTAACGTCTGTCATCGATGCAGCTCAGTCGCAATCATGAACATAGACTCACACGTTCGGCTAATTGTGCCCCACGTCATCTTGCTACTGTTTGAGTGGGCACGTACTTGTGAAAAGTACTTCGATGAATACCTATTCAGTCACCTCCAATGTGACTGGCATATGTTGTGGTGCTATCACATTCTGAGGCACTGCGCAGACGAGCGCCTATTTCGGGTGGTTGATGGTAGCCGACGACAATGATATGCTCAAGTTTAGCTCAGCAGCTACCCGAACATATTTTTCGAGTTTAATTAGGACTTATCAATAAGTCCCTAAGCATATTACGATTGACCCCATATGGTTCCTTAGTAAATATATCATGTAGATGAGGAGATGTGTGTGGGTGTGAGTGCAAGTGTAGATGTATTGATGTTAGTGGCGGTGGGAATGTACTGAAAGATCATCATAATCAATAAATCCTGAATAAATAAATAAATGCCAAAAAGAAACCCACAAAAGTAAGTCTCGTTAGTTCCTCTCACTGACGAAAGAAATTTCCGCGAAACAAGGACCCAAAATGGGCAACTAAATCGATTCTCCAAAAGGCAATCGGTGAAAGAGAAAAAAGTTAATTCGCCTGAACAAATCTGTTTCCGGCGAGGAAGTGTCAAGGAATAATCTTCCACATTAAGAAACCATCGCCTTTTCGATCCCGCTGAGAGAAAAGGCCTCATATCGCGGGACTCTTGTAATCATCACCGAACCGGCACAGACAGAGATGTCCTATTAGTCACTTCCTTCCATGCAGCTTTGCATCCTATTTTCTTCCTTATACAATTGTCAGGTCTTCGTGTTGTACTTTTCACTAACGGTGGAAGTCATATTCTATGGTTGAACGTTCACATCTATTCCTAATTACATTTCTCTACTACTGTTCCCCACTGTTTTTAGAGGAAAATCCATACTGCATTATAATTATATTTCAGATAAATTTTAAGTTTTTGGCATTTTTGGCCGTCAAGACATGAAAGTGCTGTTTTGATTTTTTATTTACTTTCGAAGTGAATTTAGGCTGTCAAAGCTTCATTTATATTCGAACTCGAATTAGGCAACTCATGGAAATTGTCATCATAACTATGGAATTTTGCGGTGGACAACTCGTAGTTAGCGTGAGTGTGTTGCAATGAACATAGTGGTTATAGATTTCTAACCTACTAAAAATGCTGCGTTGCAATTGCCTGCAACTTCAGTAAAATTTTCCCGAGTATGTGTATCTAGACAGAGTTACTATAAAAACATAATCACATAACCAGGGCTTGTATTCGTAATTTATTCACAGTTAATAATTATAACATAATAATAATAACGGATGACGCATAAAAAATTATACTCTTAGTATTCTTGGGAATTTCTCATCTATCATCTCTTTCATTAAAACACTATTTTATGAAAAGATAGTATCTGAAATTCAATACAAAATGGTATAATTTACTTAACGCATATAGTCTATTCTATTTTTTTTTTATTTAGTGTAAGTCTATAGTCAAAATCGGTACACAATTTAAATTTTTTTTTCTGATGGAAGGTTTTATATCGCCCATCAATATTGTCTTTGTTGTCAGGTGGTCCCAATAGATAGCTTCATTTGGTTTGATTCATCAAATCGTTATAATGCTGATAATGATCAAGTGTGGCCTGAACAGAGTAGAGGTGGGCTAGAACAGTACCATCGATAAAGAGACGAAATTTCTGGTAAAAGTAGGGTGCAGTTAGATGTGTGCGGCCAAGGAATGGCCGTGTCAACGATTCTGAAAGATCAAGCAATCAACGTAGAAAGATACATCAATGAAATTTTTCGAGTAGCTCTACAATTCAACCAGAAAATGTTAAGAAACAAGTGGACATATTAACAAGATGGTGAAAAGCCTCCCAAACATCACATGAGCAAAAAATGATGTGCTGATCATTTTCCTACTTCATTCCAAAGTATTGCTGACTAAAAAATTCACTTGATTTATTTTCATTAGATTATAGTTTATGCGATGAATTGACTAAAGCTGTGAATTCGGACTGCATAACAACAACGGGCAATATTGAAGGATGAAAACAAAAGAATCTGTTAAAAAAATTGAAGAATAAAATTTTGAATTCTATACCTAATTACTTTTGCCTACACAATTATATTTGATGAAAAATAAAATGGTGAAAACTATATTCTTTAAGTAAAATATACCATTTTGTATTGAATTTCAACTGCTATCTTTTCGTGAGGAAAGTGTTCTAATGAATGAGACAAAAGAGAAGAAATTTCGAAAATACTGACAGTATAATTCTTGATGCACCACTCGTTATATTTGGTAAGACAGCAACCTTGAGTTAGGGTTGGAGCTCTTGCCATTTCCTTCTTCTTGTTATTCTAATCGAACATGTCTTTATTCTACTGAGGATCACTATCTGTACTGCCATTTTATAATCTGTTGTATGTGTTCATTAATCTTACAACAATACCTCTCAACTAAAACAATAACACAACTAACTGTTCCCTCATTGATTCAACCTACTGCTGCTGTTGCATCGTAATTCTATTTTGAAATGAGTTTCATTCTGTTATTTCCTTATAGTCTCTATCTGAAGACTGAAAGTGACTTGAAAGTTTCTTTCACTTTCATTCCACTCATCGTTGATTGCTCATGCCTGCTTTTTGTTGGAAGGACGTTGACTGCTGTGAGACAAGTTGCTAATGGGAACCGCACATTACATGTTGTTTTCATTACTTCCACTGTCTGTATGAATTTCAAAGAAATGGAAAGAAAGAAAAAGAGGCTTTCAGAACTTCACAAGAGAAAAAAAAACACGATAAAGTAGTTGACGCTGACTATCTTGCCGCTCTACTGTTATTATACGAAACAGTATATTTTTTTCAAATCAATCTCAACATACTCTTTATTTGTGAATACTTGGAAAACTAATGAACCTATTCTGTTGTCATATGTCACAAAACACAGACACAAACAGACTTTTGTTTGTTCTTTCTGAACAATACAGCACAGGGATTGCGTAAAGAGAGTATCATTTTATGTGTGCAACTCGCGACATATGCAAATGCACCTTTTTATACATAACAATTTAGATGGAACTCATTTATTTCGGCTTTAGACATTGCGCTCAAACAGAACCACCAGCCATCGAACAGAAACGAGCTCGAACTAAATTTCTCAAAGGTAGTCGAACATAATCAAATCTGAGACAAAAAAAAGAGTGTAGGTTTACTATACTTGACCACGTAAAAACATGATGTCACCAATAGAGATGTACGAAACCCAAAATAGTAAGAAAATTACCAATGTCAGTACCAAAATACAATACTGAAACTGCAACTGAGTCTCCCGCCGGAACCATGTGAAAAAAATTGTTAGGGCCCCAAATTATCCTTCAAATCATTAGCGATTGATAATAATAATTTAACATAATCGAAACACGGCTTCCTAGATTTACAATTATTCACAGCACATAAAATAACATCGATATCCCTTCGCCCATCCTTGATCCCTTATTTTCTATCTATATATTGAATTATATTAGACAGGAATTATTCCGAATTGAGTCTTAACTTCTCAGTTTATTTGAGTGAGTTTTGACTTGTTATGTAACTATAAGTTCTAAACATGCCTGATGAAGATCAGATTAAGCCCTGATCGAAACGCGTCGTGTGATGCTTTGAACTTCAACTCTTATATTTAAACAATTATTGGAGAGTTGGGAATTTATATGTAATTATAGATTGTAAACATACCTAATGATAGACCCTTAAACAAGGTTGAAACGCGTCGTGTGATGCTCTCAATCTCAAAATTCCTTTATAATAAAATAACTTTCGAATGATGGTGTATTGTGATTATTATCAGCTTGAAAGTTTTACTCAAAAACTTTTAACTATAATATTTCATAGTAGGAGAGGTAATACATATTTTCCATCAATAAACTTAAGCAATTGATAAGTGATTACTTTAGCGGTAATCGAAACCGGTCTTGTTAGCTTTTGATTATATTATTTTACTAATATATAATCTTACTCTAGGCATCTGCGTTCGCCTTATATTTTAGTCACGATCATGCTTGACTATGACGGTGACCATATTCCAAATGTCTACTATCCATACTCATATTTCAGTAAATTTGATTTTTTATGTAACCCATTGACGACGTATCAGATAATTTCTCCCTCATTGTAGTATGATTTTGGGAGCACGATACATACATCGAAACTATACGATTTTAGTTCTCAAACTATAACGTAATTATCTGATAAAATTCGGTTAGATTGTTGTATGCAATAGTATATAAAAAATAAAAATAAAAAGCCAGCATTTAGAATTTTATAGTCGTTTTATTTGCTCTGTCAAAATGCATTGTTATAGTCAATGAATTTTATTCAAGATAATGATGAAGATTAAATAAAAAGCACGAAAAACAAAATCTTTGAATATTTCAAAAGATGAAAACACAAAAAACTGGTTAAAAATACTTTTAATACAAATAAAATGAGTCAAAATAAAGATAAGATTAATAAAATAAGTTGACTCAAACAATGTTAAATAAAAAACAAAGCAAAAAGTTGGCATATTATTTTCAATAAACTCACAGCAATTTGACACGGTACAAGAATGCAAAAAAAGAGCAACGAAAGTGTATATATGCATGGATCGTGAGTTTATATCTTTTCGAAATGGATATACAATAAATTGAAAAGATTTCATGCAAAAAAGGGGGAGAGGGAACTAGATTTATTGATATTTTGCTACATTCCGTTTCCACTCTGTTTACAATAAAAGCTTACACTATTATCAAAAGAATACACATTGACTGAAAAAATCTATAGTAAATTGATCCAGAATAAAGATTCGAAATCTTTCGGAAAAAGTAATATATGAATGTTTTTATCGATTATCTTTAGGATATAAACATTTTCTTCACATATTTCGCTTTATATAGTTCTACTGCAGCATCTCCTTGATCTCCAGCTGACTTTCTAAGAACTTCTTCTGTAACAAAGTTAGTCAATGATTCAGCACCTGTGGTGGAAGAAATATCCAGCCATTCACATCGTCCTTTTGTTTCTTTTGCAATTTTTTGAAAATTATCTTTTGCGTAATCAGTGAGATAAAATGCATGAATAGGAATATTTTTTGTTTTCAACTTTTCTAATTCATCTTCATAATATGTTGGTGTAGCAAATCTACTCTGCTTCCAATAGGCTTCACCGAATTGTGCTCGGTTCTTAGCTACATTAGTTTTAGTATTCGCTGGAGCATCTCCTATCAAAATAACTTGCGAAATTTCGTCTTGCCTTTCACTTTCTTTGACTGCATGCCATAATCCTATTTCAATCGCTTCATGTCCCTTTCCACCTTCAGGACCAATTCTGTTTATAAATGTTCTTAAATTACTAGCCTTTGTCTCCCAAGGAGAAACTTCCAAAATCTTATTATCTCTACAATTATAGTTTCGATAAACAGCAAATTGCATTGAGAATGCATCTTTTGATATTCCTTTTTCCTCTAAAACTGCTGAAGCGCGTTCAAACATCGTACACACTGTGTCTTTGGTAGCAGACAATAAACTCTTCATGGATCCTGTTGCATCCATAAGAAGAAGTGTACGCGAAATCCCTGAAGCTATATTTGCTCCACGATTTTTCTCAGTCAAAACCTTTTTGACAATGTCCATTTTTCCTTCTAACAATGCATCCATAAAGCTTTTAGAAACTTGATGCTCATGCCTGCATTGTTCTATACCAACTTCTTTCGCAGCACACTTGCTTTCATACAGTGCGTTACGAGCTTTATTCAAAGTATCATAAAGAGTAGAACCTGTTATTTTGGAAATTTTCTTGTCCCAATCGGCGCCAAGAAACCTTTCCAAATCGCAATCTAACAATATCATTCTATATGAACCACGATCTCCTTGTCGCGCTCCTCTTCCCATTATTTGATATTCTTCAGATAATTCTTCGGAAAAGAATGTTTGCAGTACATGAATACCACCATTAGCTAACACTTGTCGATTTCGACATATGAAATCAGTCCCCCGACCAAATGTTCGAGTCAATAGTGTAGCTTTACCACCGGTTGCTGCGCGTTTAATGCATAACTCTCTCTCTTTGGTCGAAACTTTCTCGGTAATAATTTGCACATTCTGTTTTATAGATGACAATTCCGAAGAATTGTAAAATGACATTAACTTTTCTTCTAATTCGAAAAATACAAAAATTGCACGTTGAGCATTGCAAATTGCGTCAATTTCTCCACGAATTCTCATGAAATATTCTGATTTGTTCACTGCCTCTACATCATTAGTAGGATTATAATTCCGATTACTTTTCCCAAAAACTGATGGCATATAAGTGTTCTTGTGTATCTCATAAACCTTTTGAAGAATATTTTTTTCCGGTTCTGCAAGTGTTTTTAAAGTACCAGTAACACCTGTGATATAGGCAAATTCATGGGGCATTTCAGCGTAAGAGAATGTTCCACAGTTAATGATGATACCCACATTTGTTTCCAAGCTACTCTGACTAATAAAACCTTTTTCATTCTCAAAATAATATGCCCAAATTGTATCATAACCGCGAACTACATTTTCTGCGATGGATTCACCTTCGACATAGACTATTTTATCATTCTGTATAATATATGTTGATGACTGAAATGATTGTAAAGCAGCCAACATATCTTTTATGGCTTCATCGAAAAGAAAAATCCAATTGCTAAATCGAGTAGCACAAGCTTGATATGCTGGCGTGACTTTAACAGCGTTCAATGCGCGCAAATTTCTATTTTTCCATAATGTGTCTAACAAAGTGTTTATCGAGGAATCTTTTAAATATACCGCTGATGTATACATTCCACCATAATATTTTTCACTTAGAAAAACATCTACTTCATCAATTAACAATACTTTCGGACGGATACATGCAGTCATATGAATTACATCCATGGCGTTCTTATTATTCATGATCATATCATGCACTTTTTCTCGTATATTACATTGCTCATTCAAGAAGTTTTCGCACAATTTATTGAAAGTTCCATACTGAATGTGTTCTTCAATTCCAAGCGCTCGAAATACTGGAGCAAAATCATTCTTATCTCGCATACTTAAATATTCACTATAGCATGAACAATCAACATCGACTCCAACAAGAGCAAAAACACAGGCAGTAACTGCTATAACCACTGATTTGCCTTCACCTGTTCCTATCTGTACTAAATTATTTATCAAATCATTAGAGATTCTTCCAGTGAGGGGTACTTTATATCCTTTAATTGTTTTGTATTCTTTATAACCAATACCGAGAATACGAAAAATGGCAATAACTTGTGCAGCATGTGGCATCAAAAGATAAGTATTTGATGCATCAATACCACGCATAGCATTATAATGTTGAGTATTTTTCAAAGTCCATACAGCAAAAATATGTGCTAATAATTCAGGAATCCTATCTCGAAAGGAATGATCCCAAGAAATTTCATTCGCTTTTTGAACTATTGTTCCAATAAGAACCTTCGTTTGTGTAATCAATACTTCAAGATCTGGCTCTGCCTGAGTCGTCGGATTAAATGCTGCTAAAATGTTCGATATTAAATTATCGTACATTTTTCTGAAAGTTTTATAGCGGGAACGTAGAACATCTGTAGCAAGATCATCTCCTTTCAACTCTCCTATAATATAATCTAGATCATCTTGCTTTTGCATTTTTTCACGTCGCTTTCTCCAATCTTCTGCGCTCAAACACGAATGTTCAACAACTAATCGAGCACCTTCATCAGTTTTCTCTAATATCATACTCAATTGCGAAAGAGTCAAAGCACCATGCTGTGTTTTGTACGATTTTAAAACATCATCTATTATTGCATTGATTTTCATTTCAAACATTGAGAAATTCTCAGCAAAAAACTTCATTTTTACGAGCGATTCAGCGAATTTTGTAACATCACAGTCTAAACCTGCAATGTCTTTAGATAAAGATTTTACTTGTTGGAAAATTTTAGCTTCGGCTAATTCTAAAGTATCTTGAATTTTGGCTTCTGGAAGACGTACATATTTATCAAAGTATACAAGATGATTGTAATACGTACGAAAATAATCTGATTCTATGTGTGAAAGTCCATCTTTTGATGCACAGTCAAGAAGTTTCTTCTTAACATGTTCGACTTTCTCTTTGAGTCCTGTCTCTATTTTTTCCATATCTGTTTCTGATAATAAAATATTTTTAAATTCTGAACTTATCGATTTCAATGCTTTGAAATACATTCCAAGTTTACTGAAAAATTGATCACACATTGCTTCAAATCGTGTCGTTTCGTCACTAATCAGTTTTACATCTAGACTTTGTTTCAAATAGATTATCATTTTCTTTAATTCAGACATCGTTTCCGAGTACAATTTAATATTTTTCATGGCATTCAAAAATCTTTGTATTAAATTATGTCGACAATAACAATTTCTAATCTTGTTTAAAAATCCATCCCAACGTTCTATTATACTTGTTACTTCACGTATTGACTTTATATTCAGCTCGTTCATAGCAGTATCGAATGTATTAGAAATGTTATTCCAATTATCGTACAGATTTTTCAATCCAATTTCGACATTTTGCAAGACTTTTTCGGGTAGTAATTCATGAGTTCTTTGAGGAAATTCTTCACCAAGCTCGATGTATGCAATCATATTACTAAAAGCTTGGTCAACTATTTGAGTTTTCTCAATTTTGAATATGTCAGTAAAAGTTTCCGCATAATTGGTAACATATGTACTTGTTAAAGTACAAACCTGTTTATAAAATTCATCTATTTCTGAAATATTCTGTACATTTTCTTTATATTTAATGATTTGCTTCATATTATTGACAGCGGATTGTATATCTTTGCTATCTAATGCATTCTGTACACTTTTTAAGTGATTATCCAACTTTTTGATAACCCCGTTACGTAGAATTTCAAGAGGTTCATCTCGGTTTTCTTTTTTATATGTCAAAGCAAGTTCGCCTATTCTTTTAATGGCTGAATCGTTTATAGTTTCATTTTCGAGAAAGTCTTTCAAATCACGTCTATATTCTCTTTCTTCGTCGATGAATTTCTTAGTAAGTTCATCCATTTGTGGCTTCAATGACTTTTGCATTCCTTCTGGTAAATATCTTACTATAGAATTTAATGAAATCATTTGCGTATGACGTTTCTCGATTGGAGCTTCACATGCATTCTTTATAGCTGCATCAAAATAATCTTGAATATCTGATAATATAGACGAGCAAACTTTAGTATATTTTTGACTACAATGGGAAGCAGCTTTTTCTAATTTAGATAAAAGATCTTTGGGTGGCTTTTTGGCGTATTTTTCAATATTTTTAAAGTCATTTTGTTTTAAAATATTGCTAGCTAAATTATCCAATCTTTTTCTTACTTCATTTGCCTTTTCAGTAACAGTTACCATGGTAAAATCACTGGCGAACTCTTGTTGCACCTGACGAAACTTTTCCATTCTTTGTTCAGCCTCGAAAGCATCATCATTATCCATGAACTCTTCAATAGAATTGAGTTCCTTTAAAAGTATTTCACATAAAAGTTTTTTGATAGATTCTTCGAAATTGGTCAGATCAGATTTGGTGTTTTCTTGGATGAATTCCATAAGTCTCGGTTTACTCAAAACAATATGAATCTTTTCGATATTTTCATTCATCTTTTCTGTTTGACTCTGATTTTGTTCCATTAGTCCCATTCTCTGATCGAGACCATTGATAATACTACGAGTACTTTGCATCAGATTCTTTAAAGAAGTTTGCAAATCGTGCTTTATGCTCTCTATCTCCTTTCGATTGGTTGTTTTCTCATCAATATTAACTAATTCCATATCTACCTTTGCATAATCTCCGTTAGATATGCAGTTTCGCACAGTTTCATAGGCTTGCTTAAACTCCTTGTTTAGTTCCACCTGATACTGTTTATACAGTGTTGCAAATCCTTTGGATAAGAACGTATCGCCACAAAACTGATCTAAATGCATCAATCCTTGCGCCATGGTTAATTGCTCTTTTAATTCTTTGTTGTTACCAGAAGATTTGTATTCTTCCATGGCAACACTCATAACACGATGCCGTTCACTAAATTTTCTACGCCAATGATCTATTTTTTTAGCTCCTTCGATACATTCGAAAACATGTTTGAATTCACTCAGAGAAGATAAGTCTTCGAGATGTGTTTCTAAATCTTGAGAACACTGAGAAAGATCTTCTTGAGAACCAATAGTAGTTAAATGAGTGAATAATTTTCTGATTTCTTGATCAAGAAAAAATCCATATTCACAAATATACTTCTTCAGTATATCATGAATATCGGCTGCAATTTCTTTTAAACGAACATTAGCTATTCTTCCACAATTACTTGTATATAATAATGCTATATCTGCTGTAGATGCATCGAATCTAATACTAAAATCATGGGATTGCTTATTTTTTTGACGTTCAGTAATAATTTTTTTCTTCTTTTCTATAATTTCAGTGAGTAATTCAATACTCTCTTGTCCCTTTTCTTGTAGAAAATTTATTTGTTCAGAAGAAACAGAATCGTGCGTAATCAACAAAGATTCATATTGGTTTTTGATGGATTTTAATGGAGCCAAAGAATTATTATATTTCGTCTGTTTTTCTTGAATAATTTCCAATTGATCAGCAAGACGTTCCTCAGTTTTTACGACAGTTTCACGTATGGTATCGATACTAGAATCTTCAACTAATCTTAAATGATCATCTGTATTCTGTTCTTTCCTACTTTTATCTTGATGTACGTTTGAGTGACGCACATGATCATGATGTTGAATAATCGATTTCAAAGCATTCAACTCCGATTCAATCTTAGATCTTCTCTCTTTTTCTTGTTCGAGTTCTATTTTTTGTTTTTTCTCTTGGCCATCAATCTCATCATCCAATTTATTAATATCTAAAAAATCGTGTTTCTGTAAAAATATACGAGCTGGATGTAAATTATCGTATTCTCGTTTTATTTGTTCAAGCTCTTTTAATTCTTGTTTCGTTTGATATACACTATTTTCTTGTAAATTAAATTTTTCTTGTATACGATTGAAATTTGCTTGTACACTGCCTAGAAAACGCTCGATCATTGCCTCTCTGGACTTTTTCAATTCTGGTACACTCCGTTCTAAGACACTTAAAGATTCAATCTTCTCAAAAATTTCTTCTGCTACACAAACATTGTCAGGATATTTCAAATTCAAATCTAATTTCATTAATCTATCTTCTAATTGATGGAAATACTGAACTAACTCTTCTGTTACACGATTTATCGAAATATCATATGCTCCCGGACTAACACGATTCATCCATTTGGCACCTTTCAAACGTGATAATAACCGAGCAATTTTCGCATAGTTCTGAGTTCCTGACTGATGATCAATAGAAAGAAGTAATTGTTCTGCATCTCGTTGGAGTTGGTACATATGTCCACATATGCTTCCAATGGCACTATAATATGCTCCGGCAGTTAATAATTCAATTTCCGGAATGGTACGAATCATATTCATAGCATTGACTAATGTTTCTGTATCCTCTAGAGCACGATCGCCATTCGTTTTAAAAAGCTCTAATATCATGTTGTCTATTTGATTAAAATGGTTCACTATTTTTTCTATTAATACACTGTAAATATCACTTAAACTTTTCACGTTGTCTGCCATTTTATCATTTTCCTTTGTCAACATTTCTACATATGTAGAAATACGATCATCAAGTGCATGATTTTCTTTCGCTGATTTCAGTATTTTCACACAATCTTTGACGATTTCAACCTCATTTTCACTTAATATAATTTTTGCTAAAATAGGCTCGGCTTTTTCAGATAATCTATTCAAGTGTTGCAAGAGAGATTGGACAATTTCTTTATATTTTTCTTCTACTAGTCCATGCAAATGATCATTCAGAATCGGCAAACATTTTGATACTTTACGAATAATTTCAGCTACCAAACTGAACTCATTAGCGAAAATAGGTTCATGTGCAGATTGTGCTAGTTCTTTGAAACGCTCTTCAAAATTTTTACAACTTTTAGTGTAAAATGATTCTAGTTCCTTAAAAGAAATTTTAAGTGTACAAAGATTATTGAAATATATTCCTACTAATGGAGTGTATAAATCTTCTTCTATCACAACTAGATGTCTTTTCTGGAGCTCGGAATGAATATTTTGCATCAATGATTCAGGGGACACTAAATTTGATCCTAAATATTCTGCTAATTTTTGGATTTGTTGAATATATACAATAGAACTTTTGTATTCGTCAATGTCTTCCTTTGCTAACCCATCTTGACTTGTTAGCGAACGATTAAATATTTTTGTTACTCCTGTACAATAGTCCGCAACACCTTCGCTTATAAAACGAATGGCATCTTCATAGGCATCTCCAGCTGTACTGTGTTTTAGCAAATCCTTTAAAATTTTCAGCTTATTTAAATAATACATTACAAGATCAATGTCTTTATGTTTCAGTGCACATCTGATGCTTGAATTGTCTACTTGTGCCTGATTTGCGATACATGCTTGTGTTTCCTCATTCGCCGAAAATCGAAAAGCTTCTTTGGGATACACAATACCGCGTACATTCTTTAATTTTTGAATAATGTTTTTACGATCACCATGAACAGGATCGATATTTTCAGCACAGTTCTTAGTTTTATTGATCATATCAGTCAATACTGTTACAAAAGCACTATCGTTACGCAACAAAGGATCTGTCTCTACTTTCGAGATTTTAATGTCCGTTAACGTAGCATTAATGTCAAAGTTTTTAGGATATTTTGTGAATGCATAAAAAATAGCACTAAGTCTCCCCTCAATTCCATGTACCATGTTAATTAATAAATGCGTTAGTTTCTGAATGCCTTGTCCTCTATCACCTAAACCTTTATAACTTGATAGAGCAAGTATCTTGACACTCTCACATCCTTGGATAGCTTCAATAACTCCCACACTATTTGCGATATCGACCTCTGGACCTCCTGTATCACCAAAGCCTGGTGCATCACATAAAATGATTTCTCCGCATTCATGAGGACCAAAAATGTCTTTCAACTGAATCGTAACAGGTGTGATGTAGCGAGTTTCTGCCTTGTTTCGTGGGCTACTTGTCACCTTTCTCAATTCCGGATTACCGATAAGTCCATCTACTGTAATATGATCTAAGAATCTTCCAGGCTCAACTTGTACCTTAATATTTTTCATTTTAGAACCTGCAAGAAACTGAATTGTAGTCGATTTTCCAGTACCTGTTTCGCCTATCAAAAGAATAATTTCTTTACTATAAATTAGTTGGCCGGCCTTTCTCGCTTTTTCAACAAGTCGCAAGATCTCTGGTATATTTAAAGGTCTGATTTTCGTTAAGAGTTCTCCCAAAGACCGTACTGTCGATGAAACATCATGTTCACCTACATATCTTTTCAAATCTAGAATATTTTCTCGAATTTTCTCTGAAAATAGTTCTTGTTTCGTTATCTGATCCTGCAACTTCTGTAACAATAGAATTATTGTGTCGTCTTCCTGCGAAGGCATGTGATCTTCAGTTAACTTATCTTCAAAATGCGACAGAAGTTCCATGATGCTTTTTTCAGCACAAGAAGGCATATTAGCCAAGTCTCGGCGCAAATCTTCAAGATACAAGCGCTTTTTTTCTTTCTCATAATAGGTCATATTACCGAACAATGTCGTTGGATCTGGTATTGGATCTGGTGTTGGATCTGGTGTTGGATCTGGTGTTGGATCTGATATTGGATCTGGTATTGGATCTGGTGTTGGATCTGGTATTGGATCTGGTGTTGGCTTCTGGATTTTATTGATCAAGCCCATCAATTTAACAAAAGTATTTTTCGCTGTTTTCTGTTCAATCATCTTAATACCGTTTAACCACCCGTATTCAGCAACCAAATCCAATGCCAAATCATGCAAGTTTAACCTATTTATTACCCCACTTTGTCTCAAATATTGAACAAGTTCATTTCGATAATATTCCCGAAGAGCCATAAATAAAGAACCATATGGCTTATTTTCCTGAGATTTTTCTAATTGTTTATTCATTATTTCTGCCAGGATGTAGTCTGAATGTTGTGTGATTGATTGTAGTCCATCATGGGTCAGAGAGTTCCATATATTATAGAAAGTTGTAGACATATCATCGTCACTCAATGATTCGAATAATAGTTGAATAGCGATTGATAGTAATGGACAATTGTTCATGTATTTATCGCCGTATTCAGCAGTTCGTGTCAAAACTCGGTCGTATAATTCTTTTGTTTCTCTTTCATATTCTTCGATCAGTGCACGAAACCATGAAAATTTCATACAATATTCTGTTTCCCATCTTTGTTGGTGATATGCCTTGAGTAGTTGCAACAATTTACTATTTTCTCTCATTTCTTCATCGTAGATATCACCGATGATGTCGTCTTTGTAGGAAATCAGTACTTGTCGACCCTGATATAATAAGTTTTTCACAATTTCTGACTGTAGTCCATCGTCAATCGCGAGTAATGTCGTTAGTTCTCGTAGAATTTCGTTACTATTTGGTAATATGAAACTGTCAGTTTCGATCACATCATTTGTTTCAGAGTCCATTTCATGCGTAGAATTGAAACTTTTAGCCATTTTTCGAACTTCTTCAAAAACTGCTTACTCAGAAATAGAAGAACGTTTTTTCCTTTATTGCCGTTAATTTTGATGGTGTTATGAATGCCGCATACTGTTGACGAATAATTCCAAGTATGGCGCTAAAAAGAGACAAGAGAACTTATATAGGCAATAGATTCAAGGTCATATCAGTGGTAAAATGGAGAAGTGTGTGTGATTGTGTGGAACGGCATGAGCATGTATGAGTATGGACGTGCGTGTGCTTGTAGAGTATGAGAGTGAGAATGGGCGTAAATGTGGATACGCGCATGCATAGGCGTTTGGGGTATAGGTGTGGCTACGGTTGTGCTTGTCTCTGTAGAGTATGGGTATGGGTGTGTCGACCTCGGTGTTAACGTTCTCTTTACCAGCAAGCATCGGTATTTCACAAACACAACAAAATCGACACCAACATCCATACCCACCCACACCCTACACCCATACAATAATGCCAAAGCAATTCGTTCCTCATTCAATTGTATTGGAGACACTTGAGAATAATTTGAAATTAATAGTTATGCTGAGAATTCGTTCCCGAATTTGTGCAATGAGTCCCCTTTAGCAACATCGAAACGAGTCATATGATAATATGAGTTTCTTATCGACTCTTAATATATTTTAAAATATTATACATTGGAACTACTATGAATGTTCGTTAACTTCATGATTCAACTGAAGAGTTTTGGATTTTTCTCATAAAAGATGGTAAACATACGTTATGTAAGACCTCTCAGCCTCTAATTGAATGGTTATGATTCTTTCATGAAGTAATAAATTCGAAACATGCCTGATAAGTCCCCTAAGCAAGAATTAAACGTCGTACGATGCTTTGCATTTAATCTGTTATCTTCTAAATACTGTGAAAAATATCAAATGAGACGAAAGCAGGCATATTTAGTATCATCTGGGTAGTTTATCTAGTGGCTACCGGGACTTATTTCATTGGGATTTATTGAGACTGCTCGATAAATACCTAAGCATTTTGAGATAATTCCTATATGATTCCTCAATTTCTACAGTATGTGGATTTGAGCATGCTTATATTCGTGAGGTTGTTGGTGTCTGTGCACTGCAATATCTTCATAATTAATAGACACCAAGGGGGAAATCACCTACTCCTGTACTCAAGTACTTCATGGAGTCCATGTACTTAAATAGTACTCTATGATCTTCATTAAAGTCCATGGAGTACAATACTTTGTACATTAACTATTGGTTCACATTTTTTTTTGTTACATATGGTTTTCATGTAAAAGCGAGTATTTTATTAGCTCGAGCCATATTTAGTTGATTCGAATATCAAACTGATTGAATTTTCATACCGACAGAATACTAAAGTATCTGCCAATACTGTTAAACTTTGAATATGAATTTCTTCTCCTATACATAAATACGAATATGTGAAGCCTAGATTTTGATTAACAAGTAGTCTGTTAATTGTGACTTACTATTTCTACAATGAAATGTACAACTACTTACTCGAAAACCGACTGATGATATGCAAGTATTCAAAAATATCTGCTAACATGTATGTAAGGTGCAGGCAATTCGAACTTTCAGTAAAAATTTTTTTTCGCATTTTTTTCACATCATCGGATAGAGCTTGAGCTGCTGATTACGAAAAACTACTTTTTAGCCTTAGCAAATGCTTCATTCCGGTCGAAAAATACGAAATACTCGAAAAATGTCGTCTTTCGAGAAAAACACATTCTTTCTCAAAATGTGCAAAATTTTCCACTTTGTTTCTTTTTTTGGCTTCTGAAAATAATTTTTCCAGATTCACCATCAAAAACTGAGTATACAAATGTTGTTAAAACGACTACAGACCCAAAACTCTACTGGTGGTGGCGCTTCGAATCGTGTCGAGTGCACCATGTATAGGTCTATTTTGTAAACCTATCTAGTTTCTCCACGTAAGTGACGAAGCCAAATATTTTATCTCATTCGACCCGCCATACCCCTAGCCAAAAACTAATGCATCGCTTTTTTTTCCATTTCGTTCCTGTGTTGAGAAAAACCGGTTTTACTGGTACCAAACCNGATCATCGATGAACTAGACGTGGAAGAATAATCAGTGAAAGTTTGAGATAAATCGGACCTAAATTGTGTTGAGCGTTTACAAAATACGGCCAGGCTGATTTTCAGAACTTGTCGAGCACAGGAACCGACTTTTTTTTTCGAGAAACATTTACTGTTATATATGATTCGATGCAGCTCGGCGAGCGGATTCCGAATATCAGCTTGGATTTGCGCAAAATGTCTCTGTATTCGAAAAACTAACGATTCCGGGGCAGAAACCCGCTGTTCTTTAGGAAACCACTAATTCTGTTTCTGTTCATTGATATGACATCGCGCTATAGCCAACGATAAATCACATATAGGAGAATAATTGCTGAAAGTTTGAGCTCAATCAGACGTAAATTGTGTTTAGCGTTTACAAAATATTTTGTAACTGATTTTTCGACCTACTTTCGGCTCAGAAATCGCTTTTTTTCTACTCCATTTCTGGTTCGATCGAAATAATTTTTTCACACAATGAAGTTTATAGGTTAATCATTCGTTTCAGATAGTTTTTCATCTTAAAATATTTTGATAAGTTAATAACAGAAATGATCTCCGGATAATTACCGGTTTATGAAGACATTTTTGGACGATGGGTTTTCCTAGGGTTCAACTTGATTTCTGGAAATCTAGTTTTAGGGTAAGATAGACTAACCATAGATGTATTCATTTCAATATTTGAACTTTGGAAAATACAACTTGAGGTCATGTCCGCCTGGTTGCCCACTGTGTGTGGGTGTGGGTGTGGGTGTGTGCGTGTGCATGTGTCCTCACTTCACTTCAACTGCCATTCACACCCACACCCACACCTACATCCCACCCACACATCCACACTCACACATCCGCACTCACACCCATACCCACACCCACACCCTCTGATTATTTAATGCGGGATCCTAAATATGCATTTTTTAACCTATGCGTACCTTTTAATCAAGCTTTTATGAAACTGAATGTGGAAGAATAAACAAACGAGCATAGGTAGTCAACTCTGTGTGTGACTCTTCCAGTGAAAAGGATGAAATTACAGGTATTTTCAATTTTGATAGAAATGATATGAATCTTAATTGAGCAAATAAAAATATAAGAAAAGTTAAACTGTCGAAAAGATAATCATAAAACTTAATTGATTGAAAAAATAAGTGATGTCAAACTGTAACTATGAAAATAAAAGAAGTTTAAATACGAAATTCAGATATTCTATCTAAAATTAATCAGAGCAAATGTTTGAACTATTATACATAAGAAATATAGTTTCTAGATGGTGCAGTATGTTCTTCAAGTACAAGTTTAAGTTTCCAAGGTGCTGTCGATCTTAGTGATTATTTATCTGTAACAAGTCAAGAAAACGAATGCATACCACTTTCACGTAATTTTCTTCATTCTTACCGCCAACAATAAATAACTCATCAAAACCAATTCAAGAACTAGGTCAATATATTTTTACACGACTCAGAGTTATCATTAGTTTCACCCACAGATAAAACAAATATGAGGCCTACATGGTATTACTCAATCGAGAAAATTGTCACCAGATTATAAACAGCAAGCCGAATATCAACATATCATCAGTTATATTCTACCTCGTCTTCAGATCAATCATCAACCAGACAATCATTAGAACATTTATCTACATCACCTGAAAGAAAATCTTTCAAAGTCAAACAGCAATAAAGTAAATACTGTTCTTTTTTCTTCGAGTCTTCAAACAATCTACAAATTATCATCTATTTTGAAATAAAAGAAGGATGAGTATTTTGGACTAAGTTTTGATAGGAACCATATACAGATCTACAACTACCATCCTTTAAAAGAGGAGATAAAACTATATCGAATCGTGTATACCAGATTTTTTTTACCAGTTTTAGAAGAGAAAGGTAATTCTGTACTTACTAGTTTGATTGTCATCATCTTGGCAATAACTTATTTAATTCATAGTAAATTCATAATGGACTTTTTTATTTTCAATCAGAAAATATGAAGAAAATACTATGTTGATTATGCATTGAGATCCAGAATCCTGAATATGTTCATTTCCGATACTCGGATTTGTTGGCTGAATCCAATCTAACAAGTTCAATAGTTAAAATTTTGTAAAAATTATTGCGCGATTTTAGTAAAGTTACTAAAATGATCGAACTTAGAATTCTCAGTATTGGTACATACGTACTATTACTTATCCTGATTCCAGTCCTGACAGTGTCAAGAGTTAGAGTTTCCGTTCATGAATATGATAGAGTCTTGGTAGCTTCTAGAGTACAGTGTATACCTATGAAATATTAGATGTCTTTCAATAAAATCTACAATAAGAGGCGACTGTTTATTTCATTTTTGCGGAATGTTTCTGATTCTTGATGTAAAATTTTAACAATTCCCATTATTGTTGAGTTCATCATTATCATTATATCGTGATTTGCAATATGCTTCACACCATGAAGAATCTTCCTGTTTGAATACATCTTATGTTCTCATGACTAAAACATGACCGAATGTTGACAATCTTCATTCAACAACACATCTTACTTCTGTACCTGAACTTTTAAATTTATTAAAGCCACTTCCCATGTCGCCTTTTTTTACCAACTGCGTCGCATTGATCGTTGTGAAAATCTCTATCAAAAACTATGGTTACTGCAATACAGATAAACGCAACTGCATCGTAGTAATAGTATCGTACGATCCGCTGTAACTCACACTGACTAATTATAAATGATTCCTTCTTATTTGTAATTGGTTACACTCTAGTGCTAAAGTTTAGCCACACAGTGACTGTAAAAAAAGCGGTCTTCATGAGACTTCGATTCGTAATTTATTCTACTACAAGAGGTAGAATGTTTTCCGAAAATAATTTTTTAAATTTTTTTAAATTCTTTCAAAGTTTTTTATTTTTCTATTTTTTTATTAGTAATTTTTTAATTTTTTAATTTTCCTAAGTTTTTATCGATTTGTGCTTAAAAAATTTTTTAATTCACAATAAAAATGTTAATAAAATGAAAGCATAACTATGTCATCTCTTTTAGCCATTGCGACGCAGTTAAGGTGTAACTGCGCCGCAGTCTGATCGTAATTGAACACATGGGTTCATAATCAATGTGTAAACTCAAGTGATACAGTTATGTTTACATGTATTTATTTAAAAGTTCCTAAAATAATACAGTAGTATTTAAATGAATATCCTTTATTATTTAAATAAAGGATATGCAAATTTAATTAATAAGGAATAATATAAATGAATCTGATATTGCAACAATAACATGCTACTTAAATAATGTGATAACAACAGCCAATTTTACATTAAATGATAACGGTAAAATATTAATATTTACCGAATCATTAAAAAATAATCCTCCTCATAATCTTCAGATTGATTCAACACTAACACTTCAATGTCAAACTAATCGATCTATTTAACATAGATACCTTCAAATTAATAAATTATGATTTATATAAAATTTATCTTTTGCTATTGTAACAGGGAAGTCTTTTTTTTATTTATTTTCGAAGTTATAGTAAACACTTAGCTCTCCGTTTATGTTCGAACTCGAATTAGGCAGCTCATGGCAGAACATTACATAATTGGGGTTGAAGACGTGATTTTTTTCTTCCACAGCGACTTCAGAGTTTTCACCGTGTGATAACAAATTTTTTAGACAAATGAAACTATTTACCATTCAATGACTTATGATAAAGAAAAAAGAATGAAAGAATCAGCATGTAAACCTATAATTTTTGGTGCCGACAAAATTTGTATGTTCCTATATGTTAGTCGATGTGGATTTACGCCCAAAGCATCGACGAAATTTATGAAATACAGACACAGAATGAGTAGAAAATGCTCATTTCATTAAACACAAAAACATGTTGTAAATTTGCTTCATTTGAAATAAAAATTGTTCTGTAAGTGATGAATTATTTTTGCAAAATATTGGATGTTACTCTCATTTTTATACAGATCTCCATGGAAGGTTCTGTTCAACAATAACAAAAATGTTTCAACGACTTTTCTTTTTTTGTTATAAAAATAGTTCAATCATGTTTTTTATTTTAATATCACAGAGATTTTTCAATCTTTTTTTTTTGACTTGAGTTTTGCTCATTTTCATGTACTGAAAGATCTTTACTTCATGATCACGAGATAAAATATTTTAATACTGTATACGCTTTCATTTAATCCAATCATATTCACAATGTTTTATTTCTAACTTGAGCAAATATTCGGGCAAATATTATGCGTCGTTAATGAATAAATTTAAAAAATCGTGTAATATATGATCAAGAATAAATAAGAACGATATTTTTTATATTGAAAATACGAATTATTAACGAGACAAAATATCAAAGTAAAACTATTTTTTTCTACAGCTGTTTACCTCGAGACACGTATCATTGATCATTATTATAAGGATATTGTGACATATGATGATTGGTTGTTGTGAATAATATTTGTTCGTAAAATAGCGAGAGTATATAATTTATTTTGCCTGACATTCAATCACAACTAGTCTATTTCGTCTCATTTCATTTTCAATTGATCCATACACAATGACTAAAAAAGTGCGACGAAGTGAAAATATTACTGAAGATCATCAACAACTATATGAAAATTTTCTTAAATATCTAGAAATCACGAAATCCTTGCGAAAAATAAATACTAATTCATCTACTCCAGCATTTCAAGGTCTCAATGCAACGCCACTCGGTTTATGTTCATTTGCTTTAACAACATTTGTTGCGTCAATGTATCTGTGCGGTATATCGGTGCCGGTTGATGCATCTATCGGTGTTGTCATGGGCGCTGCTCTATTCTATGGTGGAGCCACTCAACTCTTAGCTGGTTATCTCTCATTTCGTGAAGGAAACACCTTTGGGGCTGTGGCATTTTGTTCGTATGGAGGATTTTGGCTTAGTTTCGGATCAATTCATATAGCTGCTTTTAATTTTCTCGTCGGTTATAAGGATGAATCTATTTTAAATAATGCATTGGGTATGTTTTTTCTTTCATGGGCAATTTTTACAGGATTGATGACCTTATCTTGTCTACGCACTAATTTTATTACTATTGGCCTATTCTTTTCACTTTTTATATGTTTTGTTCTACTATCAAGTAGTAAATTTGCACAAAATCATCGAAATTTACAACGATCATCTGGAGCATTTGGTCTCGTTGCAGCAACATTTGCTTGGTATTCAGCTTTTGCACATTTACTCAACAAGAGTGATTGGTTTTTCAAATTGCCTCTTTTTGAAGTACAACGTAAACAATCCAAGGAAACGAATAATACTATGGAACAAGCATAAAAAAATCGATAACGATGATTAAGAGACATAAGCATGAGCAATTTTTGTTAGAATATTTACTGTAAGTGTAGGAGTGTTGCGCTGAAGAATAGATTGTATTAAAGATAAATATTTTTATTAATAATTTACGTTACGATTGAATATAAGTTTCTGCTAATTGATATTCCAATCCAAATAAAAAATGAAATAAAACAAAAAATAAAATTTTTCTTTGTATAAAACATATCGGCATAAATAGATTTTACAAACAATTACAACGAAAAAAAGAATAAATTTTCAAGTTTCCCTTTGGACTCGACAAACAATGTCGAGTTATGCACTCATGACTTTTAAAGTATCATTACTCAGTTCAGTAATGATAACATTTAACAAGAGAAATATCCTTACTGAAAATAATCTAGACCAATATCTCATTTATTTCTATATTATGTATTATTTTCAAATTTGTCTTTTGTTCATGTTTGGCTCAAGTTTCGTTTCTGACAATAAGTCGCAAGTACCGTCAACGATGAATAGAAAAAGAGATAAAATCATTTAATATCTAACTTCCATTTACATCGAAGTGTATACTGAATACCATTGAAGTAACTGAAATAAGAACTGAGCATGATGATGTGTCAAATGCGAAGCGTTTTTTTTTTCTTGTTGTCATTCAATAGAGAGAGTAGTCCATTCATCGAACAAGGTCGCTTATATCTTTAATCAACGAGAGTAATTTTCATTTATTAACCCTTTGAGGACCGACTTTTTTTTCTATAACAGTAACTAAATTGTAGCGCCGGAATCAGTGACAATCTGAAAAGTACTACCTATCATAATTATAATACTTGCTCTTACTGCAACGATACAAATTTAGAACTTTGACATAGAAAAAGAAAAAAAAACACTCGAATAATCTACCGTAAGAAAGTCAAAGACTTTCAATTTCGACTGAAATTTTCAAACCGTATATATACGGCCTTGGTCTCCAAAGGATTAAGTATCATAAGAAGATATTTGTCGAAATAACTAACAGACACAAATTGAGACTTGAAACACATTCAGAAAGAATTGCGAGGCAACCAATATTACATTATAAAGCAAAAAATAAATTCAGTGTATTTTTCTATTTATATTTCTAAGTAAATCATCATCTTGTATTAAATAATTCGAACGGTTATTTTTCTAATCCATTCATCTAGAAATGTTTAGAAATAAACTTATTGAATCGTGGAGAATGGTATGTGTGAGAACGATGATTTTCTTTTCGGACTGTTTTTTTATATCGAAAAAAATTGATTCATATCATCTTGTTAAAGAGAGAGATAGGTATGTTGACATGAAGACACACTATACAAACAGCAGCATATAACTTTTTTCCCTGATCGAAATTACTTCTTTTCTCCTATCGTTTGACATCAGTTTCATGCGAAGCCCACACTCGTTTTACTTTACTTGTCGATACATATTTACAATAGCTTTTCATAGATTGAAGGCGCGCGCAATCAATGAAGCATAAAACATAATTGATGAAAAAGAATAATGTACACCGCCTTATAGTGCATTTCTTTTGCGCATCAGTATCAACTAAAATAAAATAATCATTTTTTGCTCTATAATTCATATTTATGATTATGCATAATCAATGCACATAGCTTTCTTTGTTAATCCAAGGTTATATCACGGTTGCCAGATCGAAAACTTAAAATTCAGAATTTTTTTTGAAAATCAGAAAACAATCATAACATTTACGAATAAAATCAGAAGTAATTCAGAAAAGCATGTTTTTTGCAAATTATTGACTATTATGTTAATATGCTGGTAGCAAATACTTTACTGGTATTTTTCTTAGTCGACCTACACTTTATTTTCATAGGCATTTTACTATAAAAAAACACAATACAACAAGTATATTGTTTAGCTAATACCAAAACACAAAAGATACTTAGTGCTGTATTGTTTCCCTAAACTCGAATATCATTCACAAAAATATACTAAAACAAAATGAATATATGCATATCATGTAGATTAAGAATTTCTACGAAAGAAAAATAAGTTATATAATATCGATTCGGTATTATCGTTAATATTCACAATTTTTTGATTTTGCTTTAATAAGTGTATTTGAGTGGAAATATATTTATAAAATTGTTCGCAAGAATAACTACTAATCATTCTTTTTTTAAGTTGAATACTACCATAGTAATAAGTTATAATCATATTTTACGTCACCTAGGAAATTACCATATAAAAGAGTTCAGTATTCGGAAGAAAATTAGAAAAATTAAAAAACAAGTACCAAAATTCAAAAATAATCACAAGAAAATACAAAAATCAGAAAGAATCAGAGCATCAGAAAGTATTCAGAAAAATTTCCAAAATTCAAAATATTTTTCTTTTGTTCAGAAGATCTAACAACCCTGGTTATATGGTACATAATTCAATAAAAGGTATTAAAGCAATCAACGTGTAAAAAAAGGAGCACGATCACATAGTATCAGCTATTGAAAATGATATTCTTCTTCAATGTATTCAATAGCAAAATATATTTGAAAAACCTCATTTTATCTGGACAAGTAAGCAAACACAAACTATGATATTCAAGCGATATTGTTTGAACAAGTGTCCTTGAATTTCAAGCTATTCCATTTTGTTGGACGTCATGCTGTTCCGCGCTCAATGAACTTCTACGTATTAATTATTGTAGAAATAAAAAGACTCGAATTTATTTATCTTGATGTTACCTTTGACTCGATTTATGAAATCAAACAAATAATCATGTATCGGCATTTCGCTCGATGTTTTTGATAAAGAGAAAAAAAAGGATATCGTTTCCATTTGTAAACGACTAAAGGATTATTATCATATCGTTCTCGAGAAAATGCATTGTACATTGGTCAAATCATGAACAAAATTTCATGTTTCCATATCATTGAGATCAAAGAAAGCAAGAACAAATCGATCAAAGATTCTAGGTAGATGTAGCTATTGGTATGATTACGACAGTCCAATTTGTAAAAATATAGTTGTTGATTATATATGATACTTTAACTTTAAAAAAGTCAAAGTTAAATTGCATATGTTCAGGATGTTCTATGTGATCAATTTTGACTACTCCCTTAACGTTACAGTCGATATTCTTAATAACGATTGAAATGTAATTTTTATATCCTAATAACGACGTACTCCTCAAACTAGATCTATGTATCACTTTCAATGCCAGAAAAAACAATGCCGATTTTAGTAGTCTAATGCAACCTGATTATTTTCTACAACTTTAATTACTACTTTATGACAACTCAATAATTTTTGTCGGAAGTCTGCCTAAGTTATTCGAGAAAATATTTTTTTTAATCTTCATTCCATTTAAAGTCTTTTTAGATCAATAGAATAGAATGTGCTGATCACATATGTTGCATTCTTGGCAGACTAAAAAAAAAAGGTTGTGGAACTGAATGATCGTTAATATCTGCAAAAGATTCATTGAAATTGAACTCATTCAATGCATAATCTTTTTCCATTATTAAAATCTATTAGAGACCGAAACAAGTCAAGAAAATCCGGAATCGACTCGACTCGACTCGGTTTCAGTCTCTAGAATCTATAGCCTCCATATATTGATAGAAATAAATCGCATGACACAAATATAGAGAATGAGATCCAAGAAATTCTAAAAACTTTCTCCAACACGGTGAGAAAAGTAAAATTTCAAATATTATAGAAGTACTATTTATATAAAAACCATTTACAATAAAATATATTAATAAATAAGAGTGGTATTTTTCTGTTAACTGATTTGAAATTTAAATTCTTGTCCAGCTAAATCTAAAATAAATTTCAATTTTGTAGAATTTATTTCTGGATTTAATAAATGTTTTTAAATGTATTTGATCACCCCAATTAATAAACCCTATCACACGTTTTCGATCAAAAATAAAATGAAGTAAAAAAAATTGACATTTACAAGGTAAATTAAAGAATAAGAGAATAAAGATAATGATACAAGATTCACAATATAATTAGTATAACTAGATGAAAACGAGAAAGGATACATTTTCTTTTTACTGTGTGTTCTTGAACTGTTCGTATAAACGAATAAACAATATATTATGAAATTGACTTGTTGATAAACCTGTTCATATTTGCGTGAATGGCAATTCGACTAAACCAAATAATCTTTTACAGAAGCATTGGTTGCTGTTATGGCATGTACTCTTGTAGCTACTATTGATGATAATGAAAAATAACGATAAGTTTCACTAGTAGACAAGAAATTTATTGAATCACAACTAGTTAGGTGACTCGGATTTACAGGGTGAGCTATTCTCGTACCTCTGTATCTCGACTGAGCAAAATGTTCTTATCCTTAACTTATATTTTTTCTGACACTCCCATAACACTATCGTAGACAAAAAGGCTCTGAAAGTGATAGAATGACAGAATAGTATTATGTTACGATATGCAGGGTAACCATGTTACGTAGCGTCTATTTGACTCGAACAAGTTTTCTAACTCTAACCTTACACTACTCTACAACATGCTAACCATCACTCTACACAGCTCTAGTATGGCGTTCTGCAGGTCTTGTGTTGCGTAACGTTCTCTAATGTACAATGCCCCTTGCGACTTCTTTAACCTTCGACTAAAAGAATGTAGATTTTCAAATGAGCGGAAAGTAGCCGAAGTCATCACCTTGAATAAATTAAAAGTCGGTATTTCCAGAGGTGATCAAACAAGCCACCTGAAAAGTTATTTTTACTAATAATGCAACAGGTTTTGGTTTATCCTGTAAGTTCTTTTCTCAAACAGGCGAAAAACTGTCGGAATCGATCAGTTTGTAGAGCGAATACTTCTTTACAAAAAATTTTTCATGCAAACAAATTTTTTCTTTTTTTCAAAGATTATTTCACTACTTTCAAACAAAGACTGGGAAATCATTTCTAAATTCATATTAGACGAGAGAACAAAATCATAGCTTTTGACTCGTCGAAAATACTTTCTAATGGGTCATGAGTGAACACACATCTGATCTAAAAACTTTTCCAACACTCATTAGTGCGTTAAGAACTGTTGTAAATATAAACAATGTGTACAGCAAGCTTATTTGTCAGTTCCATCAATGATTAGAATAATCATAATGTTAAATTAAGAAAAAACGGAATCAATAACGAGCGAATAGTAACAAGTAAAACAAAGTAACAATTTGTGTTTGTAATACAGAAATAAATCAGACAGATCATTTTTATCTATTGATTGATTTTTCTTGAAAAAAGAAATCCATAGTCTGTTAGAGAGTTTTCATTTAACATACTTTTTAACAAAAAATAAAATAGAATATTTTTTCTTCTTTAATTATTTACAATTTGAATAACTCTCAACTATACTTGAATTAAAAGTGTTGTTTCCTTGTCTAAAATGAATATATCTTAGCAACAAGAAAAAAAATTGTTTTTTCTTTATTATTAAACTACAGAAAAACACATAGTTATTTTTCAGCAATTGGTGATCGTATATTAACAGCACCACAAACATTTGGTCGTATTGTAACAATACCTGATGGTGATATAGCAATGATTCAACTTGATCATATACTTGCTGTTAATGGTTCAATGATTAGAAATGGATCATTGAATGATCATACTAACTATGTTAGCATGAATAATTTTGAATGGGATACTTCACGTGATTATTGGCGACCAAAATTTGCACTTGGTGATAAGTATGTAAAATTGGATTATGTAAATTCGTTTATAAAAACGTTCTTTTATTTTGTTTTTTTGAAGAATAACATTACATATGACGACAACAAGAGAAGAAACATCCCGAAGTGCTCCACCACCTCGAACATTACCAGTAAAAGTAATAATATATTTATAGAATTTCTTTTTAACTTTGAAAAAAAACCTTTTTTTTTTTAAATATTTATTAGACATTAGAATCAATTGAAAAAAAACGTCCAATACCAAAATTGTTTGAAATTAGTAAGATTCTTTCGAAAATTTAATATTTCTTTAAATCTAGTCTTATGCATTCTATATAGATCTTAATAAGCCAAGGTATATTTGATTGGATTTAAATAGTTTCTTATTATATTATTTCTCTTGAAAATCTAGAGAAGCCTTTGTTGAACCACCCCGTGAACCAACACCTCCTCCATCGCAACCACCACCATTATCAATGCCTAATATTGATCATGAAGAAAATAATTATTCACAACAAATTCCAACTACAGAAAATAAAGTGATCACAAGTGAAGAGTAAAAAGAAAAAAAAATAAGACTTAATTTATTTTATCTCATTCTTAATTTTATTATATTAGAATTACATTTGAACGTCCAATGTCTGTTCGAATAATAAAACAAAAACAAGAACAACAAAACAAAGATTTCACAATTAGTGAAACAATTTCTTCATCACCTGTTCTTATTGAATCAACACTTTTTCTTATGCCTGATCAATCACAAGCACCAATATCATCTTTTGAACAACAACAACAACAATCATTTACTGCATCAACAATAATCAATGATTTTGAACATTCATCATCTGCTTCTCGACGAACAACAACAAATCGTATACATGTACCAGTACATAATGCATCACAATGGTTTAATGGACCTAATATGCAAAATGAACGATCAGGTCGAATGGAAAAAGTTGTTTCTTCACTTGTTCGCCGATCATTTCGTCCAGTATCTGATAATACGTATGTTGAATCAATGGCATTATTTATTTTAAAACTGTATGTTTTAGGATGCCACGTGTACCTACATTAACGTCACCATCATCAAGAGAACATGCTCTATCTAAAGGTAATTATTTTAATTGAAAATTATTAGGAAAAAGATCTTCTAAGCTCATAAGTCTAGTCTTAGAAACTCGCGTCAAATTCTCAGAATTGTTTGAGGAATTTTCAATCTGAAATACTGCTTTCGAGAAACCATTAAAAGTATTGAGGGAACCAGTCATATTCAACATAGCAATTTTATTCCTACTTTTGTATTATCGATTTTGACGAGTAAAATGTTTCTCAGAATTTTAATTTGAAAAGATCAATAAACTTCGAAGAATAGTAAGCTGATTGGCTTTTCCGAATCACCACAAATTGGCTTGAGTCAATAAATTATTTTTTTTTGCCTGTACTCTATTATTTATTTTGCCGTTGTTACTATTCGCTCTTTATTTTTTTAAATTTTTTTGTTTCGCTTTTCTTAAAACACTACTTTATTATTATTATTATTATTATTCTAACCATTGATTTAACTAACAAATAAGCTTATTGTACACATATACTATATTTATAACAGGTCTCAATATACTACTCAGTATGTATCTTAATAATCTCAGAAACGCTGCTATTGATTATTTCTGAAGACGACAACTCGGTCAGCTCATACTGCTAGTTTTGATGATTTGACGACTATAGGAAATTAAAACAGTACTAACCATCATCTCCGATACCTTTAATATAATCTCGAACTCTATAAGCTCTTGTTGCTAATGCCATTAGGGGCTGTTTCTATTGTTAAGGAAACATACCCACTGACCATTGACTTCATTTATTAGAGCCTATTGTAAATGTGTTTGTCAGCTACCTAAAAATCAATGTTCTGTATCCTCACAATTAGTATTTAATTCGGGTTACTATGATGATTTTTGCTAATGAATAGATTTGATAAAACTCTTCGTAAATACTCATAGTACATAAGAACATTGCCGTAAATCATAAATAAACTCGTATCTAAAACTGTCGCTTGATAGCTTATGTTGAACTTAAATTTATTTGCAATTATGATTTCAATAATTTATTTAGGTGTTCGACCAGGTACATTACAAGATTTTTGTATTGAAAGTCAGCGAATGGTACCAACACCATTTATGTTCAATCGACAATCGCAATCAGCTAAAAGTCGATAGTAAGAATTTTGAAAAAAGAAGCTAACAAAATTAAAAAAATTCAAATTTTAGTACATCAACAACACGTTCGTATGATGTAAGTCGTTCAAATGAAAGTGGATTTCGCATTAAATCTCTGTTCAATCCACCATGTCCGACACCTTCATGGATGTGATATATTATATGGATGTGTGGTTTATTTTTAGAATTTATGGATATGTAGATAAGAAATTGTATTCGATCAATGTGGATTCAATCCATCCATATTTTTCCATATTTTAGATATTTCATTTTGTGCTTCTTTGCATTTTATATAACCAATTTGTGCCTTAGTGTTACAGTAAAGCTTATATTTGTAATATCAAAATTCAAACTATGACGTGATAATAAATATAAATAGCAAGAAAATTAAATATAGGATTCATTTTTTAGCACTTAAGAGTAATGAACGTCTCAGCTTTCATTACTTAATCTCAAATCTTTACTTAACCTTATACTTCAATTGTTTTGAATATTCTTCAACAAAACAATATTTTTCGACCGACAAGAGCTTTGTTAATACTACGTGTAATAGAAGTTTAATCGGTTTGATCTATTATATTCATTCGACGACGCCAAAATATAAAGCAGGTCAATATGATTTGAATAACATTTGATACAAGCAAGATAGAGACCTGCGGATTTCACTATTCAAAAGAGAATATAAGAGCTCATAATATTAGCTAAAAATTGATTGTTCAAGTTTTTGCGAGAAGTTTCGAAAACGATTCTCTAGAAAACTATTTCATTGTGTTTCACCTTATGCTGTGATCATTCAATACAGAAAAATTATTCTCTTTCGATCTACACAAATTCAATCTTTCTAACTTGTTCTATTCAAAAGTTGTAAGGTTTTTCAGGCATCACGGCTACGTCCTACTGACTTTAATGTACTCAGATAGCAGTGATTGAACCATTACAACTACAGTAAGTATATGTACAAAAACGTTTTCCTTAACAATTGTACTTATACTTAAGTTCCATCATATCATGTTCTGCTGTGATTAATATTCTTTTATCAACGTCAACCATTTTCGTAATCTAATGACATATGTAATAGTAAAAATCTTAGCTGGTAGAATCCTCATTACCAGGTAATAAACTACATAAATTCTGGACATTTGTTTCTCAAATGAAAAATGACTGTATTCAAATTGATAAACACAATTGTATATCAAGTTTTGATTATAAATATTTAAAACAAGTCTATGAAAGTTCTCCAATATAATTCTTTCAGAAATTTATATCTAAGATAAGCGCCTTGTGTTCTTGATACTTTCACAAAAAACTTCTATAATTGTTTAAAATAGATTACTGTCCAGAAAAAAAAATATTTATAATGAAGTATACAATAATGCCAGTAAAAATGTTTCAATAAGTTACAAATTTATGATAATTATGAGAGAAAATTCTTGAGAACTCATGTAGAATTCTTTTTTTTTTTCATAATAACGTTGATTAATACTTCAATATATACGTCTAGTTGCACTGCTGAAAGAGCACATCTTCCTTGATTATGAACAGTAGGAAGAAGTAACTTTTCTTAAGTTCATAAAAAATATGCTACTTCTTATTCCTGAGAGCCTACCGTATTTCTTTTTTTTTGAAATTTATTAATGTTAATGCTTGCTTTCTAATTTTTTTTCTCTATCAGCCAATGCTCTTGTTATTATTGACGAAAAAATTCAAAAATATGAAAATAGAATTCAAATCAGTACAGTTATAATCTATATATATATATGGTAGACGTTTTCGATCAATTTCCTATTTGAAACAATTATACGAATAAACGTTTATGTTACATCATGACTTATAAACCATATATTTATCAACTGATTATCAAGTTCTTTTGTATCTTCAAAATGCTACTGAAACATGCCGAGAATAATTTTAAAACTTTTTTAATTGTCATAATTAAATTCTTCTTTTTTCAATAAATAATCAGGCTTTTTTTATTTTACACAAAAAACTAACATTTAAAATGTCGGCTGCTTAGTCAAGCGTGAAAACTTAAAAAACGTGTGTAACTGAACTCAAAACGAATCTGTATACATGCACGATGTGCTTTTACATAACATATATGTAAATGCATTACAGAGCGTACTATATTCGCGATTGTACGCATTGAAAATGTACACATGTACATGCACTTTATTATTGCATGTAAGAGCATGTATACGTTTTATTTTTTACTAACTCTTACATTCGCATGCGAGAAAATTCTAGAATGACCAAAATATATATATACTTTCTTTTGTGCGACAAACTTTTCATCATTTGACTATCCACGCACATTAGAAATGCAAAAAATTCTCTAGGATATTGTGATACTCTCACAGCTATGAGGTAAGTGTGTACATGAATGCTAATGATTGTGAACAATTTTAAAAAGTGAATAAGATTTTTGAGTCAATATAGTTCAGTTACATAATAGAGTGATTTTATTGTAACGAAAATAAATAAATATACGATGAAGAAAACATTTATCTCTTGCATGAATCAGCATGTACACTGCAAACTAGCTGAAATTTGCATGTTGATGTTGACATGCAGCATTTAGCAATGCTCTAATCATGCTGAAGGTACACGCGAATAGCACTTTTGCTCTTGCATACACACACAGAAATATTGCATGAAAGTGTTTGCAAGGATAAGAATCATACATGATCTAGCATGTTCGTTCATAAGATACAACGATTGGAACAATATCTT
The DNA here is from genome assembly GCA_905329745.1 of Rotaria sp. Silwood2. Lineage (NCBI taxonomy): Eukaryota > Metazoa > Rotifera > Eurotatoria > Philodinida > Philodinidae > Rotaria > Rotaria sp. Silwood2. Next base: position 43,100 of record CAJNSZ010000272.1, on the reverse strand, counting down.
GCAAGTTAAAACGATTTTCTGAAAACTTCTCGCAAAAACACGGGTATTTTAAAGTTTTGTGTATGATTGTGTGCTGTTAAATTTCGACTAAAATTTATCAAGTTTTTACCTATAAATCAATTGAATAAGATTGTTAGAATATAGATAGTCTTTCGAAATCACGTTAAACTGATTATATAAGTGACATCATTATGGATAGAATGCTTACATGAATGTATCCACCGAAGTATCTTCCGTGTCATGATGAATACTGCATTCCGATACCTTTTCGTATTTGCATATAATTCAAAATCTAGAATATTTGCAAAAACCGTACTTCTTTATTGTATTTCAATATATTTGAGAGTACTTCTCAGTGTTCTCATGTGTTCCATTATAATTTGAAGAATTTCATAGAACTCACTTACAATTCTTATTGAAACAAAACGAATGAGAAGTGACTATTTTATTTTTTCACTTTCAATTTCATTCAAGCACACAGAATCATCCTATGTATTGATAATAACAGAAAAATGCTTTATAATGCTTTGAAGTACTCGAAAGAATCGTAATATGTCCAAAAGAATTTTAAAGTATCCTAAAGCTTATAAAAGCTAATGAAATATGAATTATGATGCTGATTCTTTTCTTTAAAAAGAGCATTATTTAAAAAATGTTCATAAATATATAAAGAAGCAAGACTTCTCTTGATGTTGATTTACTTTTTATTTCCCATAATCTTATTATCAAATATGAAACAAGCATTCACTTTCAAAATATGAGAAATCATTGAATCAATGGTTCTCTTCTGCCATCAAAGTATAAATATCAATTTTGTATTCATTGATTTTATCCTTCTTTCATTCTTTCCCATTGTTCTATATACAAAAATATCGAAATGTGATAAGGAAATCAAGTCATTGAAAATTCTCCTCTAAATATGCTCAGAATTTCTTTGTGAAATGTTATAAAGACATAAATATAACAGTTACATATGATAATTATTCTTTCCAAAACAAAAAAAAAAGAGTTTTTAATATACAATAGTGTTACACTATCAATGAACACTTAAGTACATCCACTCTAAAGATAACGTTTTGTTGCAAAGACTTAATATAGCAAGTGGAAATAATTATATTAATTACTTTCATACAATTGTACTTTCTGTTACTCGAAAAGCCAAAAAAAAAATAATCAAGTTCAAGGATAATTTGCCGTGTTTTTGTCATTTCATTTTTTGATTATTGTAATATCTAGTATTTTTGTAAGATTAATGAGTATTTTGAATTAGCAATCAAATTTTATTTAAAAGAAGTAAAAACGAAAGAATTTGTTCTAATATAAAATAGTCAATAGGGAAAAATTGGGAGTTAGAATGAGAAAGACTAACCAAACGATTAGTATAGCATGAATACGAAACTTAATTTAAGTTTTTGTGTTTTGCCATTTGAATTAAGTAAAATTAAATTTTCAATAGTGGAAAACTTGCAATCGAAAATGAAACATTTTCGTGTTTTTGAAACGAGAATAATTTTATACATACTAAATGAAGGACGTAAAATAAATTGTGACTCTCTCTTGCAATACTCTTTGTCACATATTTTCATGTTGGCCAAGACTTATATTTATAATTTGGCAAAATCTTGAAAATTTTTGAATAATACTGGAATTATTATGACTGGTCACTTGTCAACATCACTGTCACATGCAGAGACAAAATGACTCCAATATTGGCTGAGTTAGTTGCTAGATAATGTCTGTAACGATAAAATGGGGAGATGCAATGACAGACTGGAGGAGTAGCTTACCACCACTCTCGGTAATGATGTTTATCAGCTACTTCACATCTCCAGAATGTGTCTATTACACATTCAGCACACGCTTATATATGACAGAGAAACAAAGAGAGAGAGAGAGGAAGAGGAAAGAAGAAGAGCAGCGAGCCGTGACGCATATATCGGCACAATGTCCGTTTTTCTCAATTACCATACAATTTGCTGTTAGATTTTTTTTATTGTTTATCAGAAGAGATTCAATTTCTCAATCTTCTTTCGAACAGTAGTTTTCATGTAACAGTTTGATCAAGTATCAAAAATACTCACTACCAACGATAAAATGGTTGCGAATCGTGTTTTTGATGGATATTTTCATGAACAGTCAATCACGAAAAATACAAGGTTCTTATAAAATTTTTTCGCCCACAGAACTGTGTAGAACTCATTTCACTGATCATTTTAATAAAAAAATATTCAAAATTACTCAGAAAGTAACGATACTAGAGTCAAAATACCCAAAGTATTCCACAATTTCTGATTGTTGCTGAGCGTTAGTTGATGTTTTTGAGTATTTTGCTTTTATCACCGTTATTTTGCTGAGTAAATTTGAATATTTTTCCTTCCAAAATGATCAGCGAAACGAGCTCTACAAAGTTTTATGGAAGAAAAAAATTTCTAAGAACCTTATATTTTTTGTGGTTGACTGCTTATGAAATATCAACTAAAAACACGATTCGCATCCATTTTGTCGTTGGCAATCAAGTACTTTTGAAAATATTTCGATTTTATTTTAGTTTTATTAATGCTTGTATCTCTGTAAGAAAGCTGATTGTCTAGCATGGAGTAGATCCAGACGTATCGTGCGTGCATTATAAATATTAGTCTTGGACGTTATGAAAAAATATGAGAAAAGAGGGAATCGCAACTTATTTTCAACTCTTTATCTAATTATTTCAAGTTATTGTTATTAAATAAATTCAAATAAAGCATAGAAAAATATCTAATGACAACACCAAAAATGAGCACGACGTTTTTGTACAACAATTGGTCGAATATCAGGCTATGAGGAAAAAAAGAAACACTTTTTAATTTATATCATATTAAAATAATTAAAAATTTACTTACACCTTGTATAATAATATTATGTTTTGGTTCCATTCGTTCAATTAAATATTTATTAATTGATGAAGAATTTTTTATTTCGGCAAGACCAGGTTTAGAGAAATATATTTTTGATAATCGTTGTAAAGGATTTGCAGACATATTTAATGAAATATCAATTTGATGATTTTTTGAAGATGCGTTTTTCGATTCTATGTTGTGTTGAACATTTGTTGATATTGATTTTCGTTGTCGACTTTCTTCATTAATTGACAAAAGTGATTCCAGTCGATGTAAACGAACCTTTTCACACAACAACAAAAAAAACACACAACTCAACAAAACAAATCTATATTTAAACTTACACTAACATGAGCTGGTACTGTACCAGACCAAAATTTCCATCGTTCACGTAATATTTTAGCTAAAAAAAAACAAATCAAGTCTCGAATGATTAAAAAACAAAGAATAAAGATATTTCATTGAGACCTTGATGTAAAGCACATAAAACAAAATTTTCTGATATGTCATTAAACACATCTTCGTCTTCTTCTTGACCTTCTTTAGACATAACGTTTGGAATTTTAACGAAGAGAACAGAAAACACGCGCCTTTTTGTTATCGATAAATAACATATGTCTCGCGAATAGTGTTATAGATAGAATTCAGTATAAGAGAAATCCAATGATTTTTCGTCAAAATTAAATACAATTTCATAGAAATGCAATTAAAAACCAGAGAATAATCTGCCAAAATGTGAACATCATAACACGATTTCCTTCACAATTATCAAATAACCATTCCGAAGAACAGTAAATATTTATTTTTCTAAAATCTAAACAATGCAAAGCACTCAATTTCGCTAATTCAAACTTTTGGATAACAAAGTTGCCTCCGGTGTTAATTTTTATTGTTTAAATTAGCCAACCAATGTTCAAGTGTTGTTTGAGAATACAATTTTCTTTAAACCATGAAGATCAATTCTAAGTTTTGCACTCTGTGATATATTTCAATCTCATATATCTATCCTGATATGAATCAACAAGAATTATGTCTCTTTTTCAATCGATGAATAAAATAAAATAAATACGAACAATCGCTAATAAGCCTTTTAATAGAAATTAATATGAGCGTTGAAACGATCGCGATCGCGATCAGATTTTTTGATTAGGGTGGAGAGGGCTTTTTCAGCCTCTAAATGGCCGATTTTCTGCTGCAATTCTAAATACTTACTGCCAATTTTTTACGGGATTGTGGCAAACGCGGACGAGAGACGTCCTGATGATAGGGTGTGGGTGTGGATGTGAGTCTGGATGCGAAGGTGTGAGTATGAGTGTGGATTAAGAGAAGAAGTACACTCACTCCCACCGTCACATCACAGCCACGGAGTGAACCATCCTTTTTCCTGTTGTTTTCTCTTTTTTGTTTTGTTTCTTCTATTTGTTGTACATATTGTATAGGTAAATTATTTTCCTATATATTCATTCACTGTGTTTCTACCTTTATATAGACCGTAGTGCTCGTAGTAAAGTACCATCAATAATGTTTTTGAAAACATGTCGAGGATGATCAGATATGAATGGTACTACATATGGTTCAGCTGCTTCTTTATGGTACACTGAAGTTGTCAAGAGTACATTTTTCTTTTCAATAAATACATCAAGAAATGGCACATATGTTCCAAATTGACGAACTAATTTGATATTTGGACTATAATTACTGACTTCATCTAGCATTTTGTGGATTTCATTTAATATATGGAACAGACCGTACATAGATCTCGTTGGATGCCGCTTGTCGACGGTCGAGCTTTTGTTCCCATTTCCACATGAAAATATTAGCTAGAGTTAATATAAATGCTGATCCCATAGCACCACCAATAATTTGTCGACAGAATTTCTTTTCATATATGAAAACATTTTCTGTGATGACAATATGAGCTAATTTTTGAATAGCATCAATTGGAATATGTTTTACTTTACGATAACCGTATTGAAGAAGAAATTCAGTTAGAATATCGAGTGATTCTTCTTGTGGTAGCATTGTATATAAATCTATAATATCAAATGTACATAGATTATTTGTTGGTTTAAGATAATCATTAGCCACATATGTTTCCAAACGACGAATTAAATCAACATCATCAATAATTGTTGTTGACCGAACATGTTTATCAAATAATGGTCGAATTAATTCGTCTAAAGACTTTGATATTTCAGTTGTTGGTATATTTGTTGATGTGACAATAGGTCTTAATGATGTTCCTTTCTATTTAAATAGAATGAATTATTTTGTGTGGTTTAGGAATGAAATATAAATAAGCCAGTTCAAGTGTTTCTCGTTTTGGCATCATTTTATCAAGTTGCCACGATGGAATGTGTCTTTTTTTACGAAGATCGTTGAGTAAATGAACAACTTGATAAAATACTGTTCAGAATGGATTAGATTCTAATTCAATATAAGCTCCAGTCTTTTGTCGACAGCTTCTTACTTTCTTGTCATAATATATTGTGTAACCAATATGAAATATACCACTTTTATCTGTAACACGAAGAATATATTTTCCTTTCTTTAATCTATGTTGAATTGATTTCATTCGTTTAAGTTCTTTTCGAGCACGATATATCTCAAGATAAAATATGGCAGCCATATATCGTTCAAAACGATGTAGATTCATAATATTCTTATGTTCTTATTGCACTTGTTATTTTTTATGTTTATAAAAATGGAGATAACTTTGATTTGGTCTTATATAATTGGGTCCTTAATACAGACAACAAATAATGATATGAACATGTAAAAATGAACTAAGTGACTGACATAAGTATTGAAGAAGATTTTCAACTTACCATTACTTGAGAGATAATCTAATTGAACACGATTCAATGTGAGTTTTGGAACATCGGTAATTATTTGTAGATACACATCGATTCTTTGTTGTTTTGATAATGAATGACGACGATACTGACGTAATAATTTTATATGTAGACGAAACTCTTTATAACGAATTGTGCGTATTAATCTGTTTTTATGATGATTCAAATACGCTTTCAGTAACATCTTTATCATATCTACGTGACCCTTTTGATAAGAGGAATTTGTATGTAGTAGTTTGGATTCAAATGTGTTGATGGCTTGTTGATAAAGATATTCATAATGTTGAATTTTAATTTCACATTTTTCCAACTCGTCATGAAGCCTTTGTACGTTTTAATTCTTGTATAATTTTGTTAGATTTATTCTCAAAAAGTTTTTGATCTGTACCAGTTATCGTGTAGTCGAATGATTTTGACAATTAATGACATAAAATGCGTTGTTCAAACATTGTTAAATCTTCGAAAATTTTCAGTTGTTTTTTTACAAATAGTAGTCATTTATTTATTACTTCACATTAAAAAATACAAGCAAAACTCTACATAATTAGAATTATTGTTTATACTTGTTCTGTAGTTAAATAGTGGCAATAAAATTGTTTAAATAACTTCTTATCATATATGTGATCTTGTAATTCCTTTATTTGATAATTGATTGTTCTTAATAGATCAATCTGATGTAGACGAACAAATTCTTTTAATCTTTCATCAACTATCACTAGAGAGGGTAATGTGCATGGGCTAGATGATGATTGTATAGTTAAATCAATTGTACATTGTTCGCTTTTCTTTTGTAATAAAATCACATATTGCTCTAGATATTTTTAAATTACACTATACTCATTTGGTTGTATGATATGAAGAGTGTTATCCTTGAAAATAGGTTAATATCATAATTTGCATAGAAACAACAATAGTTAAACTTAACGGCCACATTTGATATTGTAAGTCAAGATCGAAATAAGTTTGATATAAACGACAAATTTGATAAAGACAAAATTGTTGATCAAATATGTCAAGTCGCGAAAGAATAAATTGTTGTTCTTTCTTTCTCTTAAATTTGTAATTTAAATGAAGATGTAATGAATGTAAAAGAAATTTTCTTGACATTTTTAAGTATTTTGATGATCTATATAAACAAATACCATCATCTTTATTCGGAAGATTCGTATTATGATCTACAGATAACATTCTTCCATTCATAGAATTCTTCATTTTCTTAGATGTTCTTGGTGATATAGATAACTGACTCAATGTTTTAATAGAGTTATTTACTAAATTTTGCTTTGATATAGCTCTTTTTCGGTTTTTCGTTTTTGTGGTATTATTATTCACCATTTGTTCATTTAATAATTTTTCATATATTGTATAACTTCTTGAATGAATCAATTTTATAATATCTCATTCGTTTAAACCACGTGCTCGCCATTTTCGTTTGAAATGTTGTATTTTTCTATTTCCATGACATTTCGATTTTTTCTTGACGATATTGGACTCTGCTCCGATACAGATCTCTGTCGGTAATCAAATTTGTTCACAACGACCTTCAGTATGTTGTGATGGACCATTATTACAAGCTGTATTAAAGTTATGATTGTTATCTATCATTCAATCACAATGTAGTCGAAAAATAGGTGTAAATCTAGAATATAAAAGGTAAACGTGTTTATGTAGATATTCTTTCAAAAATGAAAAGAGTTTCACACAAATTAACAAATATTAATAACAGAAGAAACTTTAGAGAAATTTATTAAAATACAAAATACAGTTCAATAATGAAACAGTGATATTAAACGACGATCTAATGAATTAGAATTACTGCTCGTTGGCTCTTTCGTATATGACTATATCAACTTCTAATAATACCAATGATGGAATAATGGTTGCTGTTGTTCTTCATTTTGTAGAAGGAAAGTTCAATGATACGACTAGATGGTATATCAATAATGTGAATGATGCATTCGCCCAAGTCTCTTGCATACTTGATGTTGTTAAAATGAAATAATTAAATCTTCTTCAATGTTCATATCTATGTGACAACTTTAAACAAATATTCGAATGCATGCTGTAAATTGATCCATCTTTAAATGTCTTACTTTTCTGATCAGTTATATTTCATGTAGAGGAACTATGTAAATTGGATAGATTACTAATAGTGAATAGAGCAAGACAGAATATAGTTAAAATATCTTTATCTTGTGACAACGAAGTTTTATTTTATCTGCAAATATCATATGTAGATAACTTCATCTACATAATCCACATTCCGTGAACAACACCTTAAAATCAGACTAATGCTACTATGTAATGGGCGAATTTTATTGATCCATTTGAATACTCATACACTGCTTGTACCATGCTAGTTACCCACCAAGATACATTCATAGTCGATTTACAAACTTTTCCATAACCTACTTGCCGACATCAATCAATTTACCGACAAGAAGCAACGAAATTCAATTTGCCGATCTACGTCATAATTTATTAAATAAGCCAACAGCTGCCGAATATCCAATGGCCCCACGAATACAGACTACAATACATTGAAACGCACAAGTTCATATCAAAACACACTCACAACACCAGGCGAACAGCAACAATGGGCAGGATAGACAATAATTCATTACAAACACGAGAGAAGACTCGAACGCTCTAAACAGCATATTCACCAATTATGGAACAAAACATTCGAAAAGACACAGGCTATCAACACAGAACTTATCGTTGGCACTTATAACAGTAAAAATCCCACATAAGAACTAATACAAAGACGCCATCATCGATAAGGAAATTGCGATGTTAAACAAATAAAACAAATAACGACCACGACAACGCACCTAGTCGAAATTACAGCGCATGCAACGCAAATATAAACATTCAACATGACGTTTTATCTTTCTACTTCACCATTATAAACATTAAAAGTAAATAAAAATAAACGGAAACAACTAAACATCACACAAATATGTGAACTTCCCTAAAACGCTACATAAACGAAAATAACGTCAATTTGTTACACCTATATTAATGTAAAGCATACCTAATCTTCAACAGCTACGATGCGACTCGGGTTCCATGATACGCCTGAGCATAGCGATCTCAGGATTAGGTTTGTCAAATCTTCTAGGTATACGACAAAGGTTTTTGATTTTAAAAACTTTTCTGGACCACTTCTGATGTTCCAATTATTTTGACTTTGGCATTTTCTTCTGAATATTTTTGATTGTAGCAACTCTTCTGAATTTTCCTGAGTTTCTTCCGAATTCAGAACATTTCTACATCGCAAGTTCCTTGGTGTTGTAAAATATCATTGCAACTCAATACTTTAATGCTGCTTAACTTCAAATAAGAATAAATAGTGATTACTCTTGTTAAGAATTCTTTAAAGATACCACAACCGAAGCACATTTGTGAAAGCAAAATAGAAAATGTGATCATTGACATTGCATCAATGTTATTCCATTATCGTTTTGTTCCTACGATCTCTTAACATACATGATATATATATTATCTTCCTTCGCAAACCTTATGAATTTAGGCAAGTTCCAGCGGAAGAGTTCTACATTAAGTGTCTTTTGCCCTTTCATATTCACCATGTAATATATTGATTTCGCTGCCTTCCACTAAAGCAAATATTCCTTCACATAAATCCACAAATGCATACACACAAATCTCGCAGAATCATTCATCATCAGCATATAAGCACACAAGTCTACCTTTCGCAGAAGCGATTTACAAAAAATTTAGCACTTTCTTCGGAATAGTAATAGCTGTTTTCCGCTATTAAAAAGCACATACTCTGGAATAAATCGTTTGATCAGCCACTTCTCCTAAACTTAAACATTCGTCACAGAACGAAATGTTTGTGATCTCTAGGTTATTCTAGAACAGATACATAGTTAAAGCTATCTGATGAGTCTCTTAGCCGAGACGAAATCGCTATAATGGTTGCTAGACACAACCACACTCAACGTCATCTCAATTCATAAAGTACAAACAAAACTTTAGCAAACCATCAAGAAAAAGAGGGTCACATTCAAGCAAACGGAAAAGTGCTAATAAAACTATAGCTAATACTACAGCATATAGTATAACGCGAATATGACACTTGTGAAATCAAATCCATACCATTTTTCTATTTTGCCCATATTACCAAACTACTTAGGNATGATTCAACTTGATCATATACTTGCTGTTAATGGTTCAATGATTAGAAATGGATCATTGAATGATCATACTAACTATATTAGCATGAATAATTTTGAATGGGACGCTTCACGTGATTATTGGCGACCAAAATATGCACTTGGTGATAAGTATGTAAAATTGGATTATGTAAATTCGTTTATAAAAACGTTCTTTTATTTTGTTTTTGAAGAATAACATTACATAGGACGACAACAAGAGAAGAAACATCCCGAAGTGCTCCTCCACCTCGAACATTACCAGTAAAAGTAATAATATATTTATAGAATTTCTTTTTAACTTCGAAAAAACAATATATTTTTAAAAATATTTATTAGACATTAGGATCAGTTAGAAAAAAACGTCCAATGTCAAAATGATTTGAAATTGGCAAGATTCTTTCGAAAATTTATTATTTCTCTAAATCTAGTATTTATGTATTCTATATAGATCTTAATAAGCCAAGGTATATTTCATTGGATTTAAATATTTTCTTATTATATTATTTCCCTTGAAAATCTAGAGAAGCCTTTGTCGAACCACGCCGTGAACCAACACCCTCTCCACCGCAACCACCACCACTATCAGTGCCTAATATTGATCATGAAGAAAATAATTATTCACAACAAATTCCAACTACAGAAAATAAAGTGATCACAAGTGAAGAGGGTGAGTGTGGGTGTGCGTGTGAGTGTTAGTGAATTGTGACTACGGTTGAAATTTTCACAACACCCACACCCCACACATAAAAACACAGCGTATGGCATTAGAAAAGAGTATTCGGTGCAAGCACTGGGTAATTGCATAATGAAATCGTGTGCATTGGCTTGGCGTGCTACTTCTTCAATTTCGATTCTAGTTGCTTTCTCTTTACTAAACCGAATATTTTCATAAATACTTGTGGCAAACAGAATCTACATAGAACAATATCAAGTGCAATAATCAGAATAGAAAGCGACAGATATACAGATTCTTGACTGATTACACCAATCTTTTGTCGAAGTTGTTTGATATTGCAATCGGTTATCACTGAATCATTAATTGCGATGTGACCAGATAAAGGTTCATAAAAACGAAGTAGAAGTGATATACATGTACTCTTGCCTATTCTCTCAACAAACACTGAACTTTCAATCTTCGATTTTTTTTTATTGCAAAATACTCACTAGAGCCATTTGAACTAACCAAAGCTGTTATTTCACCAGCATGACCAGTCAATGTGAGATTTCGTAGAACTAAGAGATCGGATCGAGCTGGCTAGGCAAAGTTGATATTATCAAATTGAATGTCACCATTCATATTGATAGTGTCTTCACAAGCGATAGAATCTTGCAATACTTGTGTCTCATTCATACTTGTCTTCTCTTCCGAGATTATGTAATGGCGAAAAGATAAAATCATACATTAGGCACAATTGTACCTCGTCGATCAGTTGCAATACAGGCGCTAAAGCACCTCGAGCTTCTTCCACTAATCGAAAGAAAGGACTAATAAAGGCAATATTAGTGATAATCTGTGCCAAAGTAATCACTATCTACTCGAACATCAAGAACCCATCAGTTTTCGAAATCTAATTGGTGAACTGAATAACTTACAACAAGAAGATTAGTAAAACTGAGTCTGTCATATCCTTCGTGATGCATTAGAGATGAGTCGAAAGCAAAATCAATTGAATAAATGGTGTATCCTATTAGATAGATCCATCCAGCAAGAAGATCAAATGCAGCACCTTTGCGTACACTACTTCCACCAATCGCATGTAATTTGCTTTCGTATCTAAATAACTCAAAATATGATAACATGACCATAGCTCATGGCTTACAAAGTTTACTTATTAGTTGATATATTTCCTACCGTTTTTTTTTTCAAATTTTTCACCATTGAGCGACAGCACAGTACGAAGAGAACTGAACACTTCTTGGACGACTTCTCCAGCTTCTGAGTACATATTCCATTCGTTTCTTGATTCTTTGGTAGTGAGCTTTTATTAAAATTAATATGTTATGACCGACGTGTTCCCCTTCGATCATAAGACGGAACAAACGAATAATAAACGCTCCTTTCTAGTACAGTGGTAGTATAGCTGCCCGAAAAGCAGAAGATGTTGGTTCGATTCCATCGGAGGGAGATTATCCTTTTGTTCCGTTCTGTTGTCATACCATCACGTTGCTATCTCGCGGATAACTCAGTTTAATAATATGAGAGAAAAGAATACATAACAATATAAGTTGAATCAATCATCAACAATTACATGTACCTTTGGAAAAGCATATGATCCGAAAATAGTTAATGATACTGTGGAGAGTATGACAAGTGTTAACTTCCATATTAATGATGAAGGCCACACAAGCGCTACCCATAATGGAAAATAATGTTACGAGCAACACTGATAATTGCCAGCTAATGCCTTTATTCATAATGTCAATGTGGCCATGAGATGAAAGAGTTAGATATTGTTTCAATTGCAAGTATTTACCAAAAATTGCTTACTTGAACAGTTTGATACGGGACTGGCTCATCGAATTCATATTGCAATATGAAATATTCTAAAAATGAGAGAGAGAGAAAGAGAAATAAAGATTCAACGGTGCCACAATCAACTACAATGAAGTTGTAACGGATGAAGCTGAATAAATGACCTTCTTGTGATTTGTTTAATATTTCCATTTTTTATCATCGCTCAGATTTGAGCTTGCTTCTAAAATATGCGCTGTGTTATTCTCCAGAAAATAATGCATTTTAATATGATGAATATAGTTTTCGTTGTTTTTAAACAACACAGAATTGTTTGAAACCATCATGTACGTATAATTTTCAGCATTTTGTTTTGTTTTTTAAGTTTTCTTTTGTAGTATTTTAACTACTGTAGTACAATATTTAAGTTTATATTGTGACACTCTTAGATGTTGTCATTTTTTCTCTTAATCAAACCCGTCGTATGATACTAATTTTACTTAATTCATGGAAATTATGAATTGTGAAGGCATCACGAAATAACCTACGAAAATGTAAGCTTCAATGCTGCAGGAAAAAAGTCGAGCGAAGCAAAAATGTTATTTGAAACCATAATAGACATAGTGGAAACTGCGGATTATGCTTCTTATGGCTTGTGGAGAGAGGAAAGAGTTACTTTTCTTGCAATTTATTCCAACACTCATTACCTGTCATGTTTCACAATATATCATTTTGTAGAGAATCACACCATGGAGGTTTTGAAAGAACATTCAAATGTGAACAATGATAATCGATGAAGATATCGAGAAAACACTAACGAAATCCTTTGTTTTGCCTTATCCGTTGTATCGACGTAAAGATGAACGTGGCTGACATAGGCGTTTTAGGAGTGATTGTAAAAGACGAATACGTATTCGAGCAGCTTGTTGTGTATCGGTCATTGTGAAAAGAAAGTAACGGACAGCAACGCCTACGAGTTCGGTTGAACTAAAGACTACGTACATTCAACATGAAAATCATTCTTTGTTTAATGCCTGAAAAATGATGTTTTTTTTCTGCTGACTTAATACCCATCGCAATTGGATTTCAACGTCAGCATAAAATTTGGTTTTAGACAACGACCATAATGGTGCTAAGGTGGTACTATCATTTTGATAGAGTCTGAAATTCATGAGCAATGAATAAAGAAAAAAGTTGGAGCATATCAATATATTCTGTAATCTTTACTTACTTTTGAGATCGATCATAGTTGAAAGTATTTTGTACAGTATTCAATGGGCATTCTCTGCCGTTGCTAATAGTAACCGATGTATTTTGATATAGAGAACATCGAACAATAAATGATTGCAACGCAAAAATGCTCGTAAGTCGACTAAAAACAACTAAACATTCTATGTAGGCAAAACTAATTAGTACAACGGCACATAACCCGAAAAGTACCATGAGAAGATCGAACCAATCAGCAAAACGAAACTATCGCAAAGTTAAACAAACATTCTATAGTTCATTAGAATGTTTGTTTAACTTCACATTCAAAGTGATAAACACAATTATACATCAAGTTTTGAGTATTAATATTTAAAACAAGTCTATGAAAGTCCTTGAATATAATTCTTTCAGAATTATATATCTAAGTTAAGCAACCTGTATTCCTGATATTTTCATAAAAAAAACTTCTATAATTGTTTAAAATAGATTAGTTGTCGAGAAAAAAATTATTTACAATGAATTATACAATAATACCAGCAAGAATGTTGCAATAAGTTATAAATTTATGATAAATATGAGAGAAAATTCTTGAGGATTCATGTAAAATCTTTTGTTTTTGATGGTAACATTAATTATTTACTTCAATTTAGACGTTTATTTGTACTACTGACAGCACATGGTCCTTGATTATGAACAATTGGAAGAACCAACTTTTTTAAGTTCATAAAAAAAATTACTACTTCTTTTTCCTGAGAATCTATAGTATTTTTATTGAAATTTATTAAAGTTAATGCTTGTTTTCCATTTTTTTTTCTCTATCAACCAATGCTCTTGTTATTATTGACGAAAAAATTCAAAAATATGAAAATAGAATTCAAATTAATTAGTACGGTTTTTTAAAGTGAAAGATTATTAGATTTCAAAAATTGTGATGTACAGTTACAAATTATATCTATGGTAGATGTTTTCGATTATTCTCCTATCTGAGAAAATCGTACGTATCAATTTTTATGTTACATCACGACTTATAAATCATATGATTATTAACTGATTGTCAACTTCTTTTTTATCTTCAACATGCTATTGAATCATGTCGAGAATAATTTTTAAACTTTTTTAATTATCATAATTAAATTCTTCTTTTTTTCAATAAATAATCGGGCTTTTATTAGTTTATATAAAAAACTAACGTTTTAAGTATCGGCTGCCTAGTCAAGCGTGAAAATTTTAAAAATTTGTATAACTGCATTACAGAGCACACTATATTCGTGATTGCACGCAATGAAAATTTGCACATGGTACATGCATGTTATTATTGCATGTAAGAGCATGTATACGTTTTATTTTTTACTAACATTCGCATGCGAGAAAATTCTAGAATAACCAAAATATATATACTTTGTTTTATGCAACAAACTTTTTATTATTTGACTATTCACATACATTAGAAGTGCAGAAAATACTCTAGAATATTATGATACTCTCACAACTATGAGATACGTGTGTACATGAATACTAATAATTGTGAACAATTTTAAAAAGTGAAGAAGATTTTTGAGTCAATCTAGTTCAGTTACATAATAGAGTGATTTTATTGTAACGAAAAATAAATAAATATACGATGAAGAAAACATTTATCTCTTGCATGAATCAGCATATACACCGCAAACTAGCTGAAATTTGCATGTTAATGTTGATATGCAGTATTTAGTAATATTCTAATAATGCTGAAGGTACACACAAATAGCACTTTTGTTCTTGTATACACACGCAGAAATATTGCACGGGAGTGTTTGCAAGGATAAGAATCATACATGATCTAGTATGTTCGTTCATGAGATACAGCGACTGGAAAAAATATCTTGCAAGTTAAGGCGATTTTCTGAAAATGTCTCGCAAAAATATGCGTTTTTTAAAGGTTTGTGTTTGACTGTGTACTGTTAAATTTTGATTAAAATATATCAAATTATTAACTATAAATCAATTGAATGAGATTGTTAGAATATACTTAGGTCACACTACAAGTAGTAGCTGAGATAATTTAATTCATTAGAAAAAATTTAAAGAAACCTTTTTCTCCATTTAGACTGCTAATAAAAACAGCACTTTATTTTTCTGTACTATTACATAATATTTCCAATAATGTTATTATACTAAAATTTTGATAAAACTTGTATTTCGACTATATGTGACAGTTATAATAAAGTCTATTTAAATAGTGAGTGGACATATTTTGAATAACTTTTGATAGAAGTAAGATAGACAAATGTGGTTTTGATCTTTCGAAAGAGGGAACAAAGATGCCTCGAATCGTATAATCTTTTTTTTTTTGCAAAGAAATCGGTAAAAGAATTGCTTAGAACTTCTACTAGAGTACTTTAACTTCTGAATGGTTAATTCTAAATATCTGAAACTTGTGCAGTTTTGTATATTTTCTATTGGTGGTGAGTATACCCACGTGACATTTGAAAATTGTCTGTAAATGCCTCATGGGGTAGGTGTGCATTCGAAGACATCAATTGAAAACATTAAAAAAAAAACGTACTAAATATGACTTGATACATTTTCATCTCCTCTTTCGAACGATGAAAATCTTAAATTCTCTATCTTATTGCCATCAAAAATTATTCAAAAAATAGGCATTAGTATAACCGTCACATATGATAGAATAACAAATCTTATCGAAGTCTTATTATTATGATATTACTTGAAGAATAATGTTATAGCAGAGAAAAATAGAACATCATTTTTACAATCAGTCGATATAGAGAAAGAATTCTTTTAAGCTTTTTATAACGAAATAAAGTACTTTCGCCACTACTTTTGGTATGACCTAAGTAGTTAACAATTACAATTAGTGAATAATTGTCAATAGTCGAACAAGTATTATTTAATTGTAATCAAAATTTAATCAAAATTTATAACATAATTGTTTGTTTTTTTTGTTTAAAACCATTCAGACAACATCGTATGTTGATTTCCTCTCAATTTACTTAATTTCAGCACGTTCAATTCAATGAGAAATTATGTCATTTAGAGATTTATCGATTTGAACAAATCAACATACAACTGTGATATTTCCCATATCGGCTGTTACATGTATATATCAAGTTTGAAATCGGCTTGTATTCTTCGCATTTAACTAATAACAAAAGGCGATCGTTTCACAAAAAAAAACAAAAAATCTTCAATTTGAAATATATACCGAATAATCATAATGTCACGTACACATTTTACTTCCAAATCATTTAATTATGAATTCAGTTTACATCATACTTGAAAATATGCAAAATAGAAAATATTGTCATTGCTCCTCCTCTTCAATAGACACAAATATGACAAGTCGATAGAAAATAAGAGAAAGAACAAGAAAAATAAAATTATTCGATCTAATGGATGAACATTTATTTTCTTTCATGTTCAATCACTTAGGTGTGCATCAACACCTCAGTGTTATACATGTGCCTTATTTTATTTCGAAGTAATTTAATATACACCTTCTCACTTTGATGATGTGTTGCTCATTTTTGTCAAATGATTTTCAACAGATATTATTAAAGCTGGGGATCTAAATGAGTTTTTTTTTTTTTTTTTTATTTTTCTCAAAATAATATGATACACCAGCAGTAAAAAGCAAAAAGAAAAAAGAAAAACTTAATATACATAAATAAATGAAAAATCAATTTACCAATCATCGTTAAGAGAATAGAGAACAAACTATATTTAATCATTTGATTGTGTGCGATATAGAGCAAGTGTAATCCAATTACGACTAGCGAAGAGAAAGAAAGAAAGTGTGTGTACGTGCTCACTCAGCCGAATTCAAATATATATATATATATTGTTCTTACATACAGTCATCAATATCATTTTCATCGCATTCATATGGAATGTAAGTATATGAAAGTAGATTTCCTATATTGTTCTAAGTAGAGAGTTATGCTTGATTAATAAAATAGTATTCATATGAAATTCTACAAGAGATACTTCGAAGTTAGTTCATATATTTAGATTGTATTTTGATATTTTATTTTCGGTTATTATGAAGTATAGCTATTTTTTATGATGTTCAATTGATATTTTGGTTGTATACGTGCAACAATAAAGTTTGATAGTGAGCAATCATTTCAACCTCGGTCCGTTAATATGTACTAGAATAATATTTCAGATATCTTTCTTTTGTAATCGCCTTATCATAATCACATTAGCACAAATATTTTC
This sequence comes from Rotaria sp. Silwood2, assembly GCA_905329745.1. Taxonomy (NCBI): domain Eukaryota; kingdom Metazoa; phylum Rotifera; class Eurotatoria; order Philodinida; family Philodinidae; genus Rotaria; species Rotaria sp. Silwood2. Next base: position 25,303 of record CAJNSZ010000272.1, on the reverse strand, counting down.
GTCTAATCCTATCATTCGAAACCAACTATCGTAGCTATTTCTAGGTCCGAATTTCGTTAAAAATCACTTTAAAATAACGAAGAAATTGCCTGTTCAATAGTAAATACTGTGTTGTGTAGGAAGATGAATAGTTTTCACGGCAAATTCGATTAATTCATTTGAAAATTTTCATAAGACGACAAAACTTGATCACTATGACATAGGTTTACTGTGTCATAGATTTCTAATTACTAAGATTTTAACTATATATCATGGACTTTGATGATAATCAAGTAGGTCATATCGGATATCACATTATGTTCTCAATATCATAAAGGATAGTATCACATCATGGAGAGACACAACTACTTCTGTCGAGAGTTGTAATATAAAAAAAGAAGAGAAATTAAGACACATAGTCTATTATATAGTTAATATAACTCGCTTTTATTTTCATTGATAATCGTGTACTGAAAACCATAAATCTGATAATTAACTAAAAGCACTCTCGAAAAAGTATTTATAAGTTTTCTCAAATCGGAAATTCTACTTAAAAATTTCCAATATTAAATCGAAGAGTTATTCAATAGACAGAGATGATCGAATCAATCAAGAAAACATTTTATTTTTTTCCTAGAAGAGCGGAAAACTTTTCATGCGTCCTCATAGCAAAAAAACAATTGTTACATTCTTCCAATGTTAGTTGTTTTGGAAACAATCCTGTCCATAGAATTTATTCTTTATCATCCAAAAAAAAGGAAAAAGAAAAGTTTTTTGATTATGATCATAATAGAAATTCAAATACTCTTGTCGTTGATCGTTAATATCATATTTGACCATCACACTCTCATCTTATCACCTCTTAATTCGATAAACATTTTAACAATTTTTTTTCGTATAACTAAAACGATGGAATCTATCTATCTATCTTAAAGTGTTACATTTGTCACTATGCATTTTATTTTGTGGTATATAAATGAAAACAAATAAATCATATTTATTTTAGCTCATTCATCAATTGCTATGTTTATTAGTGAAATACCAGTTCGTTGTTATGGACAAAAATCTATTAAATGGATACGAAATTTAAATAATCAAACAACAGTTGAAGATATAATTTTATCTGTATTACCATCATGTAATCCAAAGAATTATTCACTTTATATTCGTACAGGTCATCATCGACAAATTTTAAATAATTCATCACGTATTTATAAAATAGTTGCATTATTTAATCAGCAACGTTGTGCTCGACGTTTATTTTTTGAAATACGTTCAATAGAATCTTATCAATTAGATAAAAAGAAACATGTTAGATTTGCTGATGAAATAATTGTACAAAATATTCAAGGTCGTTGTATATCAAATGAAAAAACTACATCAAATATGATTGAAACAATATCACTACCAATTGAAAAACGTCTTGAAAAATTAAAAGAAAATTTTCAAAAATATGTTCAACATAAACAAGAAAATTATACGAAATTATCATCGATTTCAAAACGGTACGAACATGAATTTTTTTTTTTATCTATTAAATAAACGAATAAACTTTTTTCTTTTTTATTCTTTAGATCAACTTTAAGTATTATCAATGAAAATATCCCTAAACATGTTTCCGTACAAACAGCTACAATTCGACAAATTTCACATTCATCAAGTGAATCGGGTATCAGTTCAAGTTCATCTAATGATGATTTTGTCGTACCAACAACAACGTTAGAAACACTTGTTTAAAACTTTTTTTGCTTTTGTTTTTTCATTTTATATGCATTCATTAAAATAAATAATAAACATCATAATATAAATTTTGAATTTTCTTGAAAAAAAAAAAAAAAATGAATGCCAAAGATCACAACCTTCTGCTAAAAAACCTATTATTCAGATCTTCTACATCACTATTAACATGAAAAATTTACAAGAATAAATTTGCGAAAATGCCAGTGATCGATGTTCATTATATTTGTGTTCAGTGATATTGAAACTAAGAGGACCAAAGTATATCGTAATACTACATGACAACAAAAATTAACATAAATGTTTCGTCTTTCAACAATATGGATTATATCAATAGAGTCCTTGTATGTTATATTATTCACACTCTTGTACACACATGCACATACACTAGTGGCCAATATCATAAGAACAACACATTTCTTTTTCTCTCCTATAATATCAAGCACTCAAGGGTGTACCGAGAGGCAGGTCGGAAGGTCACTTATCTTTCAATCTTGAGAAAGAATCTGATCGAAAATCGTTAGTTTTTTCACGACTCTGGAAGCATTATAAAATGAAAGTACATCAGTCGTATACAACTACCACGATATTGATTCATTAAAAGATCTCATCCTTTTTGTAATAAAAAAAAATTTAGAAATATTAAAACTGCTTGGAAATCTCCTTCAAAATAACAGACAATGAAGTTTAGATAACGAATGACATTTTAATAATATTTTTTTTTTCAATTAAAATCAATTGTATTCAAGATAAATTGACTATATTATAGTCTTATCTTAATTCAAACAAATGAAGTTATTGCTTCTATCTTACTTACCAAAACATGCACGATATTCTGTAAAAATTCAGATTTGTTTAATCGTTCTTAATATGAGTTACTATTGCTTTTTGTTGTTCATATAGTTCCATCAAGTGAACCAAAGTCTACTAATGTCAATGTAATTCGTTCAAGCTTGCAGTGACAGTGATGGTATTCGATTCATGTTGTTTTTACTTTTACTTCATAGGATCTCTTCATGTGCGTTTAGTCAACAGGAAAAAACCTAATTTTCATCCGAGGGCCTTATGGTATGTTAACTTGACCATTACATAAAAGAATAAATAAACAAATTTGAACTTTTAAAGAATATCATACATATTTCGATTAGTACAATCTATTTGTGAATGTAATTGATTTTTATCGAAAATATTTTTGAAATATTCCATGTTATCTAAACTTCTTTCCTAAAAAACTCAACTCTGCTAGTTTTCGGTCCCAGAAGATTAATTTTTTTAGACGGTACTTTGAAAAACTAATTCCTACAAAATTTTCTGGGACCTAAAAATCACCGTTTTCGAGTTTTTAGAAAACTTGCTCCCATATTTCATCAATGGAATTTTGTACAAAATGCATTGGGATAGAAAATTTAATTGTCTATTCAAATCACTATGTGAATTCGAGTACAATTATTTGTATTGTAGAAGAACATAAAAAATATATTGTTCTTATACACTTAACCACTGCAGTAGACAAGTAATGAAATAACAAATCAAACTTTGTGTGTTCGTTGAACCTTTGAACAAACCAATTATAATTCTTTTTTTTTTTTTGATCGGCATTGATGAACTCCTGTTAAGACTTACCATTAAATTTTCTATATACATATGTATATGTTTAGACTTGTGAAACTTCTTTTAAGTGTTGTTTTTCTTTCTATCAGACGATTATAATGATCAACACGTTCCAGCTGTTAGAAATAGAGAATTAAATAACAAGGAGCTCATATTATCGTTTATTTTTCTCCCACTTATGACGCAAAAAAAAGAGCAGTCTCTCTCTTGCTTGCTTATATATTCATAATCAACGATCGTAGACGGTAGTAATCGTTCTATTGCTCTCAAAGAATAACAAAACAAATTACCATGGAACTCAATTCAATGGAAAATCTTATTCATTTACCAATTAATGAAAATGTTATAAAGTAAGAAAAAATATGTAAAATAAAAAATTCATTCTATTATTCGCTCCTTTTTTTTTTAACAATTTTAGACGATATGGAAAATATACAAAAAAAATAAATGGAGAACTTGTTAAAGGTATGTATAGTATAGTTTAAAATGATTTTAGAATTCATAATTATTCTTATTACATTATCAATTAAGTTATTTATGATTGGTTTGAACGAGAAAATGGTAGTCAATATAAATTAGATCTAACAAAACAACAATATGATCAAATGAAATCAATTGTTTCTCCTATAGGTTAGTTCATTTATTTATATTGATAATATAGAAGAAATTTTTAGTTTTCTAAATAATTAGATGTTTATGGTAAACCATTACCATTCGATCAATTTTGCGATATTCTTATTCCTGTTATAACTGGTAATGAAAATGAACATCATGATGATTATTCTATATGGTTAGCATTTCGTTCGTTTGACAAAAACAATGATCAATATATTCAAGCTGATGAACTTGAATCATTAATACATATTATTGGTAAAACTGTTAGTCGAGAACAAATACGAGATTTTATTAATAAAGTTGATTGGGATCATAATGGTCAATTAGATTATAATGAATTTTATCAATTTATTATACGTGGTTATGCACGAGAATTACTTATGATGAATATAACAAAAGAAATTATTTATACAAATGATAATATGGATATACCAACAATGACTAATTAATATTATTGTATTTAATTCTTCTAGAGAGTAAAATCTTACATGTCAGTTAGTTACACTATTCGATTCAAACAAAATGTATTTAGATTTAATGAATAAAGTGATTGAGACGATAATAATTTTTTTGTTTTCACTATTATATAATAGAGCTTTAGGATATATATTGTATTGATACTAGAGAGAAAAGCTGTCAATGTAATCCTCGTGAAATTAAAATATGAAACACAATGTAGCTGTTGTTAGCAATTACAGGAAGATTGTTCTGTGCTATCTATCTTGGGACACATTACTTCACCATACTTTTAATAACTTCTCCCGAAGTACAATAAGGAACTAATTTATATATTAGAACAAGAGATCATTCATATATGAACTGCAATCTTATATCAACAATGTCTGTCCTGACGGGAAAAGGGAAGAGTAAAGTCTATCGGATGCAGTCGAATCCTGATTTAAAATATTTCTGTTTACCATATCTGGTCCGAAAATTTTGAACCCGACAGGATCTAAGGATAAGCTGTTGTTAAGATGTCTGTCGGGACGGGCGAGAGAGGGGGGGGTCAAATTTCTACCATTATATTTCAACGCTCCTTTTAGAATATGTTTCATACGATTATTCAGTATCTTTTCAAAGCAGTCTTGAATAAAATTGTTAAGAATGCTTTTTTTTTGACGAGGGTGTTACCCGAACTGATACCTACCGTTTCAGCTCATACTGGACTCACAAGGACACCCTAATGACACTAGTAAAAACCTTGAAGGATTCATCTCCATGGGCCTGATGTTCTTACATGCTCAATATAACTTCCAACGGCAGATATCAGTTCGAGTGGTTTTTTGGTAAATAAAATCTTGCACCTGTTTTAATCCCATGCCGCTCATGATACAGTCTCTCATTTAATACAAGGTAATTTTTTATTTTTTGATTCAACACTAATTTATACTACAATCTAGAATATCAACTTGTCGTCATTTACGTATTTATTACCGGATAATTTTATTTAACTTTATGATAAATATTATCTATGTATGATGGATCTTATTATTCTTTTTTTCATCATTAAAATCTAATCTCATATTTCTTAATCAAGACATATCAGTACTTTCTTTCATACACATCAAGCAATCTATTTAAAATAAACATCTCATTATTATAATAAATTCTATACATCTGAGAAGCAAAAACGAAAAATACAATTAAAGATTTGTACTAGTTTTTGAGTAATCAAATATTGATCCTTCGCCACCATCTTGTCTACTATATAATCCTCTATTTCCTGTTGCTGTTAATGAAACAGTTGCACCAATATTTTCTGTTGTATTTTCGAGTAATGTTGCTTTATCAGCACGTTGAAAATTTTTCCATAAATTTGTTAAAATAGCTGATGTTACATCATCACCAACATTTGCATATATAAGTCGAAAAATAAAAAATCCATCATGTTGTAAATAATCATAAACAAATGCTTGCATACCAGTACGTACTGTTGTTTTACTGTGTTGAACTTGAATACGTTGAATAAAAAATGAATAACGAAGACGTGGTAATAATAAAAATATTAACCAAGAAAAAAAATCATATATTGTTATAATAAGAACAAAATTCATCCAGATATATAAAAGTGTAAAGATTTGTTCATTGTATATGTTTATAGTTAAAACACCTAATAGAATCAAAACATATTTATTTCAATATCAAATTAAAGAATTGATAATTACAATATATAACTTAAGACTTTGAGGATTCAATATCTAAGGGATATGGATTCGCTTACGACTCTTGTCCAACTTTGTCCGATCGGATTGAAATTTCGACCACAAATACTGAGAAGTATTCTCCAGATACAAAAATCGGTCGTTTTAATTTTTGACCTTCCTATTCAGATATAGAGAGTTCTTTGCATCAGCATTCCAGTTTTAGATCCAAACCTTTACATACTTATTTTATAAAAAAAAGTTATATTTTTGAAAAAGCTTTAAATAATCTCTGAAATATAGTCGAAAGTATCTCAAGAATATTTTCATCCCTATTAGACGAGATAATATGGTGATCTTATGGAAAACCAGAGTTTTCCCACAAAAAAAAACTGTGAAAATCTTTTATAAAGTATTTTTTTCGAACATATATTTCTTTGTTTTAGATTCTGTATCTGTAGTAAAAGCACCATGCGGATCGGTAATACCCTTAATGACACTATTCAGTTTTAATGGCGATTTTAGTCAAGTGGCATAAAACTAAATAAACCTTATCAAATCAAGGAATATGCCAATAAGCACAAGCTTTGAATTTATCATACATATGAGTGATTTGCAACTTTTCGGTACTATATTTTATTATACTCTGTATAGAGGTCGTTGAGTTCAGCTCTGAAAATTTTCTGTTAATCGGGTCTGAGTATGCATTCTAAAATTTTGAACCCGACAGACTCTAGCTCTGTCTAATATTGCACAGCGAAAGATTCCTACATATTTACCAAGATACAACTTACTTAATTCCATGTAATAAAACTGCTTTTTAATTCAGAACCTTTATTTAGAATAAACCTCATGTGGCTTTCAACAATGCAGTGGATTCGTTCGTATAAAAATGCAAATCCCCTCCGACTCACCTCACACCTAGATGAAATATTAAATGAAAAACAGTCGTTCTTAGAAGGTTTCTTTTTTCTTAATGCATCTTTCTATAAAATACGATTTTTTCACACTATGACCCTAATAAATCAATGACAGTATGAGCTAAAGTACTGAAAGTTGCTGCTGATGTGAGACATTCAGATATCAATAACATATAAAAATCTGCATCATACCAAAAAAGTTGCAATTCACACATTTATACATATAAACTGAAGAAATATTCCATAGAATATTACATCAATAGCTGAAATTCAAATAAATAATGCTGATAAAATTTTTATTTCAAATATTTACAAGACTGATATAAAGTTCTCCGACGAAAAAAAAGCTAATATACTTAGTATATTTTTTTGCGAAGGCTTATTCTAGTCTTGTTGTATTGCAGCTGGAAACATGAAAGGTCAAGGAAAAAATTCTTGTACTTTTACATCCATCAAGAGAATGATAAATACTCTATTAAGTATAACAAGAAAGACATGAAAACAGTAAATGATCGACATTTAAAAGTGATCATTACTCAAAAAAGAAAAAGTATGATTGAATGTTTCTAGTTTCTCTTATAATCGTATAAATGTAATTGTTAATGAGAAGTAATCAAAATGCAAGAGATAAACAAATAACAGTAGATATCAAGATAAAATAAACAGATAAAATCAAATTTGCTTTCAGCAATTATTCAATGTCTATTCAATAGTTTCCAACAATTTCATATAGGTCATACTAATAATTTGTTTTGAAAGCCAAATATTAAAAAAAAAAAATGCATAGACTGTAGTAGATTGATATTATCTATGCAAATATCATCACGTATTATTTGACTTAGAATCAGTCCAATACTACGATTTTATTTTTAAGTACATTTTTTTGAATGTCTGACTTTCTGTTATTTCTTTTTTTGCTTCGATCTACTTACATTGAACAGTATATTTATGCCCATCATCACTGTTTGGTTCAATAATTCTAAAATCGCACATACTTATTTTGGGAAAATATTTCGATACGGGATTAGTACGTAATACACCAGCTGTAAATATATTTCGAAAACCTTTTAATGTTTCATTAACGGTCCATTTTTCTTCCAGTAAAAGTCTTATACCATATAATTGAACAAATGTATTTATAATAAATAAAATTTTTGTCAATAAATAAAGAAAAAATAAATATGAATTAAAAACATTTGAACTTCGAAAAATACAATAAATTAAACCATTGAGATATGCATTAACTTTGCTATGTTGTTGTTTTAAACGTTTTCTTGGATCACCTATATATTGATGCATTAATGATACAAGATATCCCATTATTGATTTTTGTTTATGAAAACGTTTTACATTTTTAAGACTATGTGCTGCATCCATTATATTTCGTGCATCAATACCTGAATGACGACTAAATGAACGCCAAAATAAACGTGGAAGTAAATAGAATAATGCTTGTAGTAGTAAAATAAATGGAACAAATTGATAATATCGTAGTACATATCTTTTGTCATGTGCTCGTTGTATATTTGGTTCACTAATGTTTATATGATATGTCTAATCATATATATATATATATGAAATTAAATTAAAAAAAGGTTCTTTTTCTTACATTGTGTATCCAACAATAATTGGATACATATATTTCATAATTTCGAGTGAATATAGCTGGTACCCAACTAGATTATAATAAAAATAAATGAAAATTTATTTTAGAATAAAATAAAAATTCTTCACCATTGAATTGGATCCATTGAAAATTGTTTACTAGCAACAACTATTGAAAAAAATATTAATAAACCTACAGTATATTTATAATTTAATCGATCAGCAAAATCATCATCACGTCGAATACCAAAATAACTTATTGAAGGTAAACGCTGAAATGCATTAAGAAGGTCCATTTATTAAAAAATAGTAAACGATACAATCGATCATTAATAAATGACGATGAAAGAATGACTTTCCTTTCTTTTTCTTCTTCTCGGAATCAACTATGCATTAAATGATAACAATACGAACAATTGTTATTTGTCTTGAAGCGCCGATCGTTGATCGAAGCGACAGTAACTATTACGGATTCTGTTTCTCGTGTGCATTCAATCTACTAGAAACATATAAATAAACGCATCTGTACAGTATCATCAACGATATAACTATTTTTTTTTCTGTTTGTTATTATCATTACTGTAAGTAGACATTAGTATGGCAACTTATCATCATTCTTTTTCTCATTTTTTCTTTATCGTACTAAACGAAACAAAGTAATGTCATTGACAATTGGCATATGGAAACAGAATAAAGAACAAAAAAAGCACAGATCATTTATTCTTCTTCTTGAAACAAACAAAGATTCGATTATAGATGAAGGAATTTTTTGTGATTACCTAGGCATACAAGATCTTCTAAATGAGATGATATATTAATTATGAAGCATTATTATTATGATAGATACATTCTAGTTATCATTATTATTTTGGTAAAATGGTAAATTGAAATCTATTGATTATAATAAAATAGTTTTTTTTTACTTTTGAAGATTCTTAATCAAACTTATTTTGATGGTATCTAAGTGTTTGCATGCAAGAACAATCGATTAATCAATTGAATAATAAATTAGTCACTAGAGACAAATGCATGACAAGATTATTATCTAAATTTTTTTTTGTATTTTGCTATTAGACATAGGTGAATATGAATGATACAGACAGATGTTTCTTGCATATATATATATGCCATATATTATCTAATGTTGTATTCAATAATCATATTTGAAATTATGTTTGACGAGATATCACTAGAAGATATCATCAATTGCTGATGCATAGTTTTCATTATTATGCTTAGATGAAATTTATATTCAAATGAAAATGATTGGTTGAATTTTATTTTATTTTATTTTAAGCAAAATAAAGAATTTTTTTTTTCTTGAATACATCAAAAACTTAGATAAAAACAATTTTATGGCAAGATGATAAGTATCTATCTTTATCCGAGATAAAATACTGAGATAAATATCTTAGATAAAAATAAGACAAAAGAAATATATGATTAATAAACTCGTCATTTCGACGTTAACTGACTGTATATTTTAACTATACAGATCTATATATATGTGTATGTTTATTAATTAGAAAAAAAAAACAATCGAAATGACTGTTCATAGTTTATTTATTCAAACATATCAATTTCATCTTCATCATTCAATAAGGATTTACCGGAGCCTATAAAAAAGAAAACTCGAAATGAATAAAGAAAAAAAATTAGATTTTACACATACGTAATTCACATAAACGACCAGTTCGACCTTTTGGACAACGACATTGAGGTTTTGATTTTACATAAACACATGTACCACCAGCTTGACAATCAAGTGAACAATATTGTTTAATATTTGATCGTTGAACTAAAATTTTATATAATAGATTACGGAATCAACATATTCAATAAAACTTACTTTTTTCACATAAAACACCTGATGTACCCTTTTGACAAACACATTGTGAACCAGATTTTGTTGTAACACATTTTGCATTATTCATACATGGATTTTTTAGTGAACATGATTTTGGACGATTAACTGAAATAAAAATGATTAAATTCAATAGAAAAAGAAAAATAAATAAATAAATAAAAATGACTTACTAAATTCACATTTTGATCCATAATATTCATTTGAACATGAACATCGAGCTTGACCATTTTTTTCATCTATATAACATTTACCACCGTTAAGACAAGTTTTATTACATGCTCCTGATATTAATGATCGACTACTACGACCTAAATATTCCAGAATAATAAATTTTAAAAAAATCTTTAATATTAAAATTTGACATACGGTATTGGCAATAATAACCATTGTAATAAGGCGTACACCAACATTGTGCGCCACTATTTTGAACTCCACATGCTCCTGCATTTTGACTAGACAGACAAAAAAAAATACATCAACTAACATTTATCAAATCAATTAAAAAACTAACCATGGATTTGGCATACATGGATTTGTCACAATAGCCGTTGGACATGGTGTCATTACACATGGACAAGAACCACATTGTGGTACTCGTGTAACTATAGTAGTAGCTGCTGTTGTAGCTATAACTAAACAAAAACAATATGAAACAACTCATCATATTAAAAAAAAATCATTTTTTTTGAAAGCCTGTATTTCTTTTTACAGAATAATAACATCAACATACTTTGTTGACAATTGGTACCAGTATATGGATAAGAACATTGACAAATATAACCGGTAGTTGTTTGTTGACAGAAACCATTATTAGCACATGGATTTGGTATACAATAATTTCGATTTTCACATCGTGTACCAAAAAATCCCGTAGGACATTGACAACGATATGCTAATAAAATAATTGAGATTTTATTAGAAAAAATAAAAACAACAAAATCAACACACATGTTCCTGTCGGTATACATTGTCCTCCATTCCTACATGGAGTTTGAGCACATGGATTAAATGGTGTTGTAGTTGTTACTCGAATTTCACAACAACGACCAGTAAATGTTGCTGGACACCGACATAGAAATGATGTACCTTGAGGCACGCACGCTCCACCATTTTGGCATGGATTCGGCTGACATGCTGTAGCAGCTAATAGAGAAAATTATAAGATTAGTAAGAATTTTGTTTGTTTTTTTCTTTCATAAAAATAAATTTACCTGGAGCTTCACAACGATTACCAACAAAGTTCATTGGACAGTTACAAAGAAATCCTGGTCCATTGGGAATACATTGACCGCCATTTAAACCTAAATATGAATATTAACTTTCTTTTTTTTTAATTTTAATGTCTAAATAGAAATTTTTACATGGATTTTGATCACATGGACCGCGTGATTGAGCTAAAAAATAAATAATAACAATTTTCTTAGTACAAACAAAAAAATGATATATTTCATACGTGGTGTAGTTGCCGATGGACATTGATTAGTACCACACGTACATTGAATAGTATTAACGACAACACCACAAACACCAACATTACATAACGTACATCCATATTGTTTAGGTGTTACTATTGGACCAAGTGCTCGTGCTTCAGCTAATGTTTGACCAATTGGAATATTCTCAAGAGCATTTGGATCAGCTTCATATGTTTTTATTGTACTATCAACTTTATTTTTCAAAATAGAATTAATTTAGATATATTTTAAAAACATCTATGTAATAAATTACCGAGTTTACGTTCATTTACTGGACTTTGTTCATTACATGATTCAACATATTCTTTCCATACACATGTTTTTAACGAATCTTCCCATGCTGTACCAGATGGACAAGTAAATTTAATGCGTAAATTATGAAAACATCGAATAAACTTTGTACAATCTTGATCAGCAGAAAAATCTTCACATGTATCTATAGATGAAATATGTTTTTATTTTCTCATTATTATTATTAATAAATATTGTTTTCATAATCACTTACTTTGACCAATAACCGAAATAATTAATGTAGTAAATAGATACAGAATACTATGACGATATGAGAATACCATTGTTTTTGTTTGATTTTGTTGTTGTTAATGAAAAGAAATCGAAATGACACGTCCTTTTTAAAGCTTCTAGACAGGCCTGACTTTCTCAAAACAGTCAATACGTGGTTATAACATGCATAAAACAAAGCATATACTGCTATGCTTTAAGTCCAAAACCACGCAAAGGTTAATCATATTTTTTTTGTCTTTTTTGTGGTTGTTTTTTAAGTAAAATATGTAGGCGATGTAGTTATCTTCTTTTTTGTTTTTGTTTTATAAAATCGATGTAAAGAATAAGTATAATGTTGAGGGATGCATATGTTTGCTTAAGTGCGTGTGTGTATGATCTATCGTTGATATTTAGTTAGAAGAATATTAATACATCGATAATCCGTTCTTTTAAAGTGATGAATGGTTGGAAGAAAAAATAAACGACATATATTTTAAACTTTTTGAGTAATCGTCGTGACTAGTCATCGGTCGCCCACATAGAAGGAAGATTCGAATTCACAAGTAAAGAAATCGAAAGTCTACCTTTGGAAAGAACACGATCGATGGTATACAAAACGGAAATGTTTCCTAATCCTGAGAAGTCACGAATGTTTTAAGTACATGAAATATTTCCAGATATCTACGAATAAAGATAGTGCGTCCATAAATCATTTGTATTTTTCATAAAAATCGCTTATATTGCTCATTTTCTCAGTAACAATGACACTTCCAGATACTGATGAATCTAGAATATTTTGGAAAAGGAAAGCAAGTATGGTTATAAAATGTGTTTTGAATGATCGCTCTGACTCGACATTGCTTCCTCGAACAGAAAACAACGAACACTTTCGAACACATCCATACTCGCGAAGGGATGCTTTTAAGTGTCGAAGTGGTTTTTAGTCGAGAGTATGTGCATCATGGAAGTTATATTGAGCTACGAATACGTAGTATCCCTAAGGAAAATAGAATTTCAAATTTTCACTTGGAACTTTGCATAGAAACAGGACCTCACGAAAATAGTTTATTGTTAAAGTTTCACCTTTTCTGAAATAAGAGCATCAGACTTTGCCGATGTATATAAGCAGCATGAAATACACGCTTTTACCATAGTCGTATCTTAGGAGAAAAGCAATGAAAAGATCTAAAATCTTTATAATAAGCTATTCTCATTCAGATCTGTCTCAATGCAAGTTTCAAGTCTAAATTCGAAAGTCAATTTTCTTGAGGGAAACCACTGCATTCTTCTAAAAAAATACAGTATCTCAGTAATAATAAGCTATTAGTACAAACTCTGCGAGGCATTCATAGCTCATTAGAATCGACATGAAGCACAGAGCACCGCCTCGACAGTGATTTACCACTTTGATGTAATTTTCGCATCCACTGACGTTACGACATTTCATTTGCATCCAAAAATCGTGATGCTTTTAAACTATTAAACGTTTTATGCTTTTTTTTGTTCATAAATATACATGTATTTTGAATTAGCATCGAATTCTGAACAAAATAAAATATTTAGTTTATTGAAACTTCGACTTTTCTTCGATCGAAAATTTTTCTTTCTTGAATTCTTGCGAAAAATGCATCATTTTATTGCAGAATTCGAAGATTATGACGACTATCTAATTTCCGGGAAAAGAATGAAAATTGAATAACGCTTGATTATGTCGTAATCAAAATGTATACGTCAATTTATGACAAAAATTGTAGTATTCGAGTTGTTTGCTTTTTTCGTTTCAAGACCTTGTGATGTTCTCATTGCCTAATAAAATTTGTTATCTTTTTAAAATAGATCGTTAAAGCGCTCGACAAAAGTCAAATGATAAAACGATTTGTCTGACATATTGTGATATATGGTAATGTTTTGTATTTGACGTAGTAACAAAAATAACTTTGATATGCATAAAAATAAATGTCAGATTTTTCAAAAACAACAAAACAAACTGTTGTCTTCGTATTTATTCGCTTGTTATTAGATTCAAATTTAAGGTACACAATAAATATATTTCAGTCTTATTTGAAATCAATACATCACATGCAAGAATTGAAATTATTTTTATTTGTATTGTTGATCGGAAGAAGAGAACTAAAACGTTCTTAGTTGAAAAGATATTATAGCTTAGTATCTTTGGCTTAAGGTAAATCTTCCATGCAAATAATTCATTCTTGAATGCAACACTTTATCGAACAATCAGCAACAAAAGATTATTTTAATAATTTATTATCTTCTTATAGAAAAGTTTTTCTTAGTAAAAAAAGTAAATCGCTAATTTAAAACAAAAAAAACTCTTTGTCAATCATTGTTTAACTTTAATAGAATTGAATTGTAATGAATAATAAGACTTTCAAAGTTTGAAAATAATTACTAAAAATTTCAGGCTTTTTTTTAAAATGATAATCATCAAATGAATACTTGATTTGACTTGACATATCATCAATTTTTTTCTTACTTTTTTTAAGTAGAAAAGACATATACAATTCAAATAGTAAACACATACGCCTAATTATGTATGTAGTCAGACATACTACTCTATTTGACTTAGTTTCACCATTACAATTGCTACTTAAAAATTCTTTTCATCTCATTTCCTTCTTTTTCCGTTTTCATCAAAAAAAAAAAACACGCTAAAGTAAAATGCACGCTAAAGTAAAAGAAATCATCAAGCGAAACGTGAACGATACTTCATTATCATTAACAATCAGACGACAAGAAACAATCTTTCATCATATTTATTCATTCAAGCAAATGAAATCGAAATCGACTGATAAACATTCTAATTGAACGCTATATTAATCGACAGAAAAAAAGATGTATTATGACATTTGACGTAAGTTCATCAGACATAGAAATGTGCAATTGATGATGGCAGCAGTTTGTGTGTAACAGCCGTTGTACGTTTTGACTATATAAATGTGAAAAGAATGTTTATTAATGGAAATAACTAGATTTAACTAACAACTAAGTAAGATCATTATCTGCTTGTACAGTAGCAAAGAAGAAAAAGAAGATGAAGACAGACAACTGCTGTTTAGTTTATACTAATACTCTCTTATACAAGCGCGAGAAAAAAAAGAAGAGGAAATCGTTTCGATTTGTTCTCTTACATATCAATTACATCACAACAAAAGAAATGTACTATAGAAAAAAAAGAATTACCATGTATTAACGAACTCTTTAGAAGTAAAGACAAACATAATGGTACTATCAAATGGTCATATGTGTGATGGTGGTAATCGAACAATACGTTGGTCACAATTTTGTGATGGAATTATTGATTGTTATGATCGTTTTGATGAAGAAGGACATTTTTGTAGTAAGTTTTAAATTCATAATATATTTATATCTTTAAATAAAATGTTTATTTTTGAAAAAAAGAACTTTGTATAAACAATCTTTATTCATGTCCACCAAAAGATGATATACGTTGTGATTTAGCTTGTAAAATGCTTCATTATGTACCATGTCAAACCATACAAGATCGTCGAGCATGTAATAATATTGAAAACAATTGTAAGTTAATATTAATAGAAAAATTTAGGCTTTCAAAAAATTGTTATATAAATATAAGAGTTTTGTCCAGTCAATATTGAGAGTAGGAAACAATACAGAAAAAAATATTGTTATCTGTTCTCATCATCACACTTCGATACTTGCATTTTTCGGCGAAAATTAGATTCTTTATAAAAGAAAGGATATTAATAAATATTAGATACTTTGAAATCGAGTGTTTTAAAGATATTGTTGATTCTTTTATTTGAGATTATTAGAAAGTGTGACCTATAATCAATCGTATTAGACCGAGAAATATTCAGCTCTAGTATTATAAATCGAGCATTGTCAATAAATATTGACTCAACAGAAGTTGTTGAAAAGAAAAAAAAAATCATTAAGTAATTGCATCGGTATTTGTAAAAGGTCAGATATTATATAACATTTATGTATATATAATTATACATTAGGAACTTCTAAGAATATTTGTTTTTTATGCTATAGATGACAATAATTTCCTTTTTCAATTGCTCAAAGAATTCAAAGTTTATATTGGTATGTTTAATTTTAAAAAAATTGATGAATAAAGAAGCAACGGAAAAAAAGCGAAAGTTTCATATTCCAAGAGTATGTTAAATCTATTCTCTAGAAATTTTTAGCTATTTCAAGTCTAGTATCAACGTGTGTCACGAGTATATTAGTTTAAATTTATTTCATATAAGCCTATCCGGCAATAATGCCGTAATACTTCATCGTACTTCATTGATACTCAAATCTTGAAGTACGATGAAGTATTACGGCACTATTGAAGGACAGACTTATATGAAATAAACTTAAACTAATATACTCGGGACACATGTTGATTGCAGACTCGATATTATTAAAAAGTTTTAGAGGATAACTTTGACATATTCTTGGAGCACGGAAATTTCGCTGTTTTTCCCTTGATAATGGAAAAAAGTTTGCAAAAAAAATCATGTTTTAATCTTTTTAATATATACTAAAATAGTGTTTCTAACATGAAAATAAATAAACTTGGACTAATCAACTTCGTCTATGAAAATATTTTGCTAACATTTTTCCACCTAATTTCTTTAAAATCTATTAAATTATCTTCAACTATTTCAGTTGCTACTATTATTCTTATTCTTATTTTAATTGGTATTGCTATTCTAATTAAATATCTTATTCGTAGACATGAACAAAACATAGTCAATACTTCATTTACAGTATATATTCAACTCGTTTTTGTTTTTATCTACATGCACAAATGCTCTTCTATTTTTAGCCATCAAATTTTCCTCATGTTTCAAATCATCCAATCGAAACAGATACGTTATCCAGTCATATTTATGAACAATGTTATGAACCACCGTCCTATGAAACTGCACAAAAGTATCCACTGATGAAAACATATTATGAACATGTAGTATGATAATGAGAATGATTTCCGGTAAAAAAACAAATATATATATATATGATATCTATTGACATTATTAATAAAATCTTCTATTTACTTTGTTGCTTTTATATTTAATCTTTTCTAAACATAAATCGTACATATTTAAGCAATCCGTATAAAACAAATAAATCAATGATTGTTACTGAATTATAAATCAAAACATAGGTTTATCGAATGGCGAACAAAAAAAAAATACAGATTATTTTATAGAGAAAAACAAGATCAGTTTTACATTCCAAAGAATAAACTTCAATAAACAAGAAATTTTAAAAAATCATCATTTATTTAGTGAATTTAAACCGTACCATTCATTATCAAATTTTCTACAAGCAAAGAATTAATTCCGATGAGGCCATTATTTTCGTCTATATTTAAATTTTTCAAAATGGGAAACGTACATAGGCGGCTTACTTCTGGGAATAGTTCAGATCTATTGATGTTTACTATTGATTATCAATCTAACTGATATTGTTCTATGATTTAGTATGAGCAATATACATATGCACTGTATCAGTCTGCGAAAGATCAATAGTACTGTTTAAAAATGACAATTAATTTACTATAACTAATTTCGTGTTGTATTAACAGTTTTCAATAGATCCACAGTCGTAATTAGTTGCAACAATATTAAACATGGATTTTGGTCATTGTTTTCTAGAAAAGCGCGAGTATCAGTGGAAAAAAAATGATAAAATTTTGAACAACGCACTCAATCGATTATGTCAGTACATATTCGAATATAAATGACAATGTTTGTTGATACTCGGTTGTTTTTATAACTTCTAATTGATCATTGCTTTTCATCTTTTCTTTTATTTACACGCAGCATTTTATATGTTTATGTCTATAATAGATTAACATGATGTACTCGATATAAAGTCTATGTCATAAATCATATATCTCATATTTCATTTTGTCACAAAAAGTCTAATGACATAACTAAAGGTGGGCTTGATCAGGCTTCGCGGCAGCAACCGATTTCCATATATATATATTTATTGAGATAACAACGATGATAATAATTAGAATAGGATCGTCCGACATAGAAGGGAAGACAACAAAAATAAGACTGCCGAACAAGTGGATGAAAATCTATTTCTATATATCAGTGTTTTATTCAGCTTGAGAGTCTAGGCGGCGACGCCTCTTCGAAGATTAAGGTGGCTCTTCCGAAATTGATGGTTATTCTAGCATGTAATATGTGTTTGTGTTCCAAAAAATAGATATTCACCTTCCCAAAGTTTTAAATTGTCCTTCCGGAAGGGAAAATCTCGATAAAGCACTGACATATATATATAAGGAGGAATGATGATCATAAGCTACACGAAAAAGCAAGGCAAAGAACAATGAACAAAATACAATTGACTTAAACGTGAGCGGCAACCTAATAGTATCTATCTACACGAAAAGTCTCATATTATTTGGAGAATGTTTATTTTTATAAATCCTAATGAGTTTTTCCTGGTGTGAATAGATAGCGGGATGAGCCTCTCTTCAATCTTAATGAATTTTCGTTACTCTTCAACCGAGTTCCAGCATTTTGTTGACTTTATTGCTCATCGATTTTCAAAAAATTCACATTTCAATGTCTGATGAACTTTAGAAAACATCTTCTGATCGACCTTCTGAGCAATCAACCGTCACCTATAGTTCTAGTGGTCTCGAAAAACAACTGAATAGGTTTAGAAAAATAAATTCTTTTGGCCATGAAGATGGATTTTTTTTTTAATATAAGAGCGCTACATTCGAAGTGGATAGAATGAACCAATTAAAATAATATGACTATTTTATATTATTGTTTAAAAGTTCTGTCATGTTTTTTTTAAAAGTTTGATAAATTTCAATAAAAAAAAAATTATTTATAATTTTTTTCACTGAATAGTTATTTAAAGAGCAAAGGATCATATTGATGGATTACTTGATTTTCATTGGTTAAATAAAATGATTTGGTAATTTCTGGTTGTTTGCTTATTATTTCTCTTCATATTCATTTATTTTTTATTTTATTTTTTTGTTGAAAATTCTCCTAAAAATGTGTGAAATCTCATCATCAATTTGTTCATCACCAATAGGTCGTTTAACAATATCTTATTGTCGAAATGGTCTTCATTCTATTTCACAAATATCGACCATCAATGATCAATCATTTAAACCAGATGAAAAGTTAATATTATAAAATATTTTCGTTTCATAAAAAGCAACAACTTATTATCTTTAGCCAAGCAATCGAAATTCAATCATCATCTGGTAAAATTCCCATACCTGAATCATGTCTTAATTGGCTTCGTACTTATTTTCATTCACCAAATAATTTAACTCAAACACCTGAACTTTGTTCAGATGTTATTTCAAAAAAAGGTTCATTTCAAGAAAATGTTTGGCGTACACTTTTAAATAATGTTCATTTTGGTCAAATAATAACATATGGTCAATTAGCTGAATTAGCTGGAAATAAAAAAGCTGCACGTGCTGTTGGAACAGCTATGCTTCGTAATCCATTTCAATTAATAGTACCATGTCATCGTGTTATTCGTTCTAATGGTGATATGGGAAATTATTCAGGAGGAGAAAGAAATAATGTCAAACGTTGGTTACTTAAACATGAACAAAAATAAACATATATATTTATTTATTTATTTATAAGTTAGAAACTATATGATATTTTCTTATTTTAGATAAAAGTCTCTATATAAAATTAAGAAAAAAAAACAAAATCTTATATAAAAAATGGCCGCACGTGGTTCAGCACGAAATTCACGATTAAATAAAAAACCAAAGAAAACTAAATTACGCGGTATGTTGAGTTAATTTTTTTGTCAAAGATCTCTTTTTCATAAGCAAGTTTGAAAATAATCTCCTTGTGATTAGCAACAGCAACTACATTGTGCCTTGCATTGTTATCCCGTAGGGATTGTGTTAAACATCTTCTTGTATGTGCAGTGTTTATTGAAAAATATTGTGAGAAATTATTTTTCGAATGCAACAGTTGATTGTTAAAGCATCTTCATGCATTATTTAAGATGAAAGTAGTTGGTATTAATGAGTTTTACATTGGTGTTTAGACATGTTTTTTTAAATTCTTGTTTGTTTGGATAAATATAGACTTTCTTTGCTGTGATATATTATCTTCATTTGTTGTTAAATAGAATTAAGAATTTAAAATTAATAATTCCTTTGAAGATAAAAAAAAATATTTGAGCTTGAAGAGTCTTGAATTTTGCTGTTTCTCTCTTGGTTTCAGTTTTCTTAATATAGATTATTAAGCATTTGGTTACAACTTTTTTGAACAGACAATAAAAAATGTAAATTAGCTTATAGAAGCTTGAAATCGGGTTTATATATCAAAAGAAAGCGGCGAATTGTGTTAGACTTCAATTAATGTCATATAATTCAGTACTTTCATAGCAAAGTAGAATTGTTCAAAACCTTGCGGAATCCTTTGTGTCACTCCATGAGTAATCCTGTAGTTTCATATCATAATATAGATCTAATATAAATTGAGCGTCTAGTTTTTGTATAATATTACGTCTTCAGCAGTAATTCCAACTTTCTCGAACGACAATGGTTCTAATTCCTGTTGAATTTCATAGGGCTCTGAACGATTTTGAGTATGCACACGTCTCTAAATTCATGACTATTTTTCACTTGATATACATGCACAATGATTTCATAAAAATGATGCGATGATACTAAAAGCATAAGGAAAAAAAGAGAATACTTAATAGCGGAAGAAAAAGACAAGATTGTAAAAGTTATAGTCTGTATAAAAGTTTAGTGTATGTATATACAAACTCCTTAATCAAATAGTTAACTGTACTTCACTTCGAAACAAATTTTAATTCATAAAACTATTCATTTTGACATGTTCGATCTTGCGATTTCCTTGCTTCAAAATGAAAATATTGAAGTTTTTTATTGGTTTTATTTTCACAACCATATTATAATAACTTTCAAAAATATCTTAGACTCTCTAGATTCGTTCTTACAAAGTTTTCTAGAAAACTAATTCACATAGATTTCGTAATATCCAAAGTTTAAACTATTAACCGAACGAAGATTAACTGATAATTTTCTTTTAGGTAACGTCTCCCACGGTCATGGTCGTATTGGTAAACATCGTAAACATCCTGGTGGTCGTGGTAATGCTGGTGGTCTTCATCATCATCGTACACTTTTCGATAAATACCATCCGGGTTATTTCGGTAAAGTTGGTCAACGTGAATTTCATAAACTTAAAAATCGTCGTTGGTGTCCAACAGTCAATCTTGATCATTTATGGTCACTTTTGAGTCAACGAACACACGAAAAATATACCGAAGGTGAAAATACTGTCGTACCTGTTGTTAATGTTGTACGATCAGGTTATTTCAAAGTATTGGGTAAAGGTGTTTTACCAAAACAACCACTTATTGTCAAGGCAAAATTTTTCTCCAGACGTGCTGAAGAAAAAATTAAGGCAGCTGGTGGTGCTTGTGTACTTTTAGCATGAGACACATTAAAACATCATGTATTGTCTCTGTTCACAAAAAAGAAATAGAAAATAAATTATGATCATCATCATCATCATTGTTTTTTCGTTTGTAATCGATATTGTTTTGCTTGTTTGTTTTTTTTCCTTTATAAGCATATAAAAAAGAAATATGAAAACAAACGAAAACTAAATAATAAGAATTCTTTTTCTTTTTATGCATATTATGAAAAACAAAACAAGAAATATACATATAAATTCTTAGCCTTGCAGATATGTGTCAAGTAAACGAAGAGGACGATGAAATATTTCAAGTACTCAAATCTGCTACAAATAAGTAGGTCGAGATGGAATTTCTATGAAATATTTTATTTCGTATTTGTTGTTCGGCAAAAATAAAATTTCTTTTAAAATCTTTTACAGAACATCAATTAATCGAAAATGTATGAGCTGTGATCAAGATGCTTGTGTCATAGTTCGAATTGCAGATCCAATGTGTCGGTGAGTTATTCATTTAATTCAAGAACTATTAAACAATAGTTTATAAACTTTGATGAATACAAAAGAGTTAATCATTTTATATCAGACAATATTCAGAAGGCTTAGTGATTATCAAACAACAAATTATTTAAAGCGAAGAAGATAGTAAAATGATTTATTCATTAATAAGATTTATAGAAATTTTCTTACTTCAATCGAAATGACGATATATAATAGTGGACAAAAGTCTTGCCCAATCTCAACCATCATAAATGCTGGAGATCTGAGAAATTGTGTGGCAAGAATGCGCGGTACTATGTATGTAACTCAAATCCAAATATTGCATTGAATAGCCAACGAATTTCTCTATTAAATCCATACTAGAATGAAATATGAAATAAAGGTTTCTGGAAAACCAGTAACAATAGTTTTCATGTCCCAGACGATTATGTAAAAATTAGTTTTTAAGAGTATAAAATTTCTGAATAAAAGGAAGAATTGCTGCATTTACTACGCCCTTTCCTTAAACAGTTAGAACGATCGCAAAAAAGAAATTTATCATAACATTACTAGGAAACTCATTTTTTTTTGTTTTTTTGGAATCTTATGAATTTTTAACGAAAGATCGTAGGAAATACAGCAATCTCTCATTTTATTCAGGACTCTGCGTTGTTTAAGATTATTCGCTTAAAAGTTAAATTTTTGATATTCTATCAAAAATATATTTGCCTTATTTTTTTGGCCAGTACTGTAAATCAGCATCGTAATTTTACTTCGATTGCTTAAGAACTAAGAGAATTATTTTCAATGATATATATTTGTTGGATTGAAGAGACAAAAGACAATCCGCTAAACTTGATCAAATGTATAGCTTATGGATAGTTTTACATACCATTGTAGTTCAATTCAAGATTTTTCTCTTCTCAAAACACGAGTTCATTTGTTTCAATAGTGTCAGTAGATGTTACTGACAACTCTACATCATCCACACGTTAATCATGCGTCTTTCATTTTCTCTTTAGTAGACGGTTGTTTTTGAAATTACGAAACCAGTAATGTCCAGCTACAGGAGAAGAGTTTGAATTTTATCTGCTGAACTATTACTGTGTTCTGATCTCGAAAGGTACCAGATGATTTTTCTCCACGCCAATAGTGATAGCAAAATGTTCATAGTCCTAGAGAGCGTTCACGAACTTCTATGAAATTGCTTGTGTAGGTAGCTAAAACATGACACCAGATAATGAGTTGTCGACAGATTCAATAAATCCTTATTTTTCAAAGGATTAATAAATAATATCCATTGTTATCCGTGATAATTCTCTTCGCTCTGAAGCAATCGAAACAGAATTTTGCTACTGGTCTTCATTTTTGGCTGAGTATGTTCACACACGTTTTCAAACTTCTAACGCTTATGTTGGTTGAGACGAAATAGGGTAGAGACTTTTCTTCACTGTTAAAACTAATCATTGGTTTTATATGTTGGTGTATACAAATTTACTTTTCTAACCTTATATATTTGTTAATACAAATCAAACAGAAATCAATACTTTATGTAATGAGTAAACTTAACATTTGAAAGACGTTTGGTTACTTCGGATCAGAGCCCGAATCGAACCGACTTTTACGGATTCGAGTTCGGTTCGGCTCGACTAAATTTTTAAAAAATTGGTTCGGCTTCGGTTCGGCTCGAATATGTCTTTAAAAAGTGGGTTCGAGTTCGGTTCGGTTCGGTTCCTGATAGGAGTGGCATTTTCCTGTAAGTTTATTTTAAAATAAATTTAAATTGTTATGTGGAATAAATTTAAAATTATTTTAGATTTAAATTTTTGAGAATTAATTTCTGAAAATAATAAATTTTTGTGAATTAAAATGCAACAACCCAATCGTCAAAATACATGACTTCAAGAAAAATAGATCAGAAATAAAGAGAGAAACTGCTGTTATGCGTTAATATCCGATCATCACTATAGAAGATCCCGTAAGAAAACGGCCGTGCTCCGTTCCTGTTATTTTCTAACGATAATAAAAAACTTGTACAGATACCATTGCTAGTAGACCTGAGAGATAAATGGTTTCTTTTGAGTTCTGTAGACAACTATACAAAGTGAAACTTAAATTAATTAAAATGGAGCTTAAAATACGTCAAATATATTTAGATGTAATCTAAATTATTTTGAGTTTATTGAATTTTTTTGAATTTTATATAAGTTCGATTTAAATTCAAAATAAAATGAAATCTGTTACAATTTATTTCTTGACTTGATAAATTTTTGTAAATGTAAATTGATCGTCCACAATTCCTGATGTAAAATGTTCGATTAAAGATCGTTTGATAATCCCATATAGCATCACAATCGTACCAAAAAGATTATGGCTCAGTTAATCATTTTTCTTATGTACTTGTCCATATTTGTTCGCTTTTCAAAAATTAGTTAGGGTCAGTTCAGTTTAACGTCCCTTTTTAAGAAGTGGTTCGAGTTCGGTTCGGTTCGATTCTGTTTTAAAAAGGGCTGTTCGAGTTCGGTTCGTTTTCGGGCTCTGGCAAGAACATACATGATTTAGCAGCCATATAAACTAGGATGAACGCTTGGACAAGACAAAAATTATGATAACATGTCCAAAAAAAGGTGACCGATCAATTTGTCGCAGACAATTCGTCGCAATCAATGCGTCGCGAACAATTCGTCGCACGATCAATTCGTCGCATAACAATTTGTCGCGTACTGTTCGTCGCAACAAATTCGTTGCATACATATGATCGCACGATAAATTCGCTCGTCTCTCTTAACTAATTTTTTCATTCAAGAAAAAAAAATGTTTAGATGTTATCCAATTATATATAATATACAAGAAAAAAACAAAAAAAAATACATAAAACTGTCAATTTAATGATGTTTCGATGATT